>JAVTVY010036745.1:0-162506 GCA_036873755.1 Hanleya hanleyi | reverse complement strand
AAGAGTACAGGGGTTAAAGGTATCCCCATTCTCCTGAATCAGCGTGCAAACCTGATAAACGCAATGTCCGAATACGGGCAGACAGTCTGGTTGAATCCCCTGAAAATTTGCCGTGTGGAACCTGTTTGTGCATGGATACTAGCCAAGCAGCTTGGTCGTCTGCTGCAAAAGGGAGCCTATAGTCAAATCAATAGATCAGCTAAATAATACGTTATTTCGAATGGTTAGGAGGCTGACTTCATTCGTTTACGCATTCCAATTCCCCAAATGAACAACAGTTTCTTTTCAGAATCTACATAACTCGTTTTAGTGACGGAGTACATTTATTTTCAATATCATCAGTCAAAATATAATAAGGCATCATATCGCTAGGGAATTCGTTTGATCATCAGTGCCACCAAGGCCGTTCCGTAACTGAACTTCTCAATTTCTACTAACATCAATTCAACATCATTCATCCAGGAATTGTTTGCATTATAACACTGTGCTTGCTTCAGTTTATGTCCTAGCTTTTAAATGCAGCTCTCATTTCCTTGTTGTGTACGAATATATGTATCTATATATGGAGTCATTCCGCTTGTAAATATTCGCTGTTGTCGCTATAGTGAGTATGAGGCCATCTAGCTTATATATTATTGTGTATAAATTTGTAATTGTTTTGTTATCGTGTTTGTGGAAAGCACAGACAGGCTACACACAAGTGCATAATTTTTCCCTGCCGGCTGAAATATATATGTATCCATTTATTTATTTCATTTATTTATTCAGAAGGACAACAGACATACACCCAATATCAGTCCTCAAAAACACTATTTACAATCACTAAAATGGAACTATAAAAAAAATCCATCTGACTCAAACATGTATATTGCACAATATTAGCTGAGGCAATACTGATATTAAAGTTAAAAAAAATTGATAGATTTAAAAATGTACAAACAGCGCTTTCCTAAAAAACATTGGAAACACTGAACACTGATTAAAACCATCTAAAACTCGTTCCACATCTTAGCAATAAAACAGTGTCCTTGTCTAAACTGTCTGACAGGTACGTAGAATGGGAATAATTGTAAAGGAGATTAACAGTTATACTAGGAACTACGAATACCATGAATAAAGTTAAGATCTAAATTTGTCTTCTGTGGGAAAGGAGTTTCAGTTTAAAATAACAGTTATACTAGGAACTACGAATACCATGAATAAAGTTAAAATCTAAAATTTGCCTTCTTTAAGAAAGGAGTTTCAATTTAAAATACACACTGGCATCATCGAAGGACACATACTGTCGTTCACATTTAACCCTACCAGACAGGGTACCAAACTTTCTGCGCTATCTCCGGAACTAGAAAAAATGAAGAGCTGAAACTCCGAGACTTTATAGTTTGTCATATTGGGTAATTTTGAACCTATTTCCATAAACCCCAGCAGGGGATCGTGGGTAAATCCAAGATATTGATGTTTTCGTTATATTTCTTCAACATTTCTGCTTTTCTGCGATGAAAAGTGGTTAAAAACTATTTCATTTCACAGCACATTAATATTTACTTATTTATCATACAGTTTTTGCGGAGAAATTACATAAATAAAAAATTCGGAAAATCTGACCGAAAAATCGACCAAAAAATGCCGTTTTCGAAAATGATGTCATCGAAGCGGCCATCTTGGATGATTTTTTTTCTGGTAGAGCTTGACCCAAGGGTATATTGTGATAAGTTTCAGCCCCTTAGCTCAAGGGGTAAGAAAAATAATTAGGGGGAGTCATTTGCCTTCCCCCAGGCCTGGACAGGTCCAGAGAAGCCCAGAGCAGATAGGGTTAAAAGAAAAATACCGCATAAGTTTCTTTTATATACTCTCGATTCGGTCACAATGACATGAATACTGAGGTGACCAAAGCGAGGAGCAATACTCCAGACTACTTCTAATTATATATAGAGAGAGTTGAATGCTTATTCGTTTTCGAATGAACTACATGACTTACATGACCTACATGACTTATCGTTCTCATAGACTTACTACATACATCATCAATATGTTTGCTAAAATCATCTTTGGAGGAGATTGCTACTCCAAGGTCATTAATCTCATAACATCTTTCAAGATTGGTCTCACATGATGAGTCATGACGGATTAGGGGTGCCCTTTTCGCGATATATGTAATTAATCGACATTTGATTGGGTTCAAACTTAAGCGCCATATACATTGCACCAAGTAGATAAACGTATATACACAAGCTCAGTTTGCTTGTAAATGCTCGCTGTTGTTATGAGTTATAGTGTATAAATTCGCAGTCGTTTTGTTTACCAAGTTTGTGGCAAGCACAGACGGACTACACGCAAGTGCATAACTTTCACTGCTGGCTAGAATATATATCACGGTGTGTGAACACACGGTAATGGGCTGTATTCCTGGAAACAATTCAATTCTTATTCACGACTGGGCGATTTTGGAATGTACTGAAGTCAGTTTACCTGATACGTTTGTTTGCAAACAAAATGTGACCACACTGTTTATCTGATATATTGTATTGCAGACACGAATAGACGAAATGTAATTTACCATCGACCATTCAGACTTTCGGAAATTACCGATGCGCATTTTCCAAGATACAGAGATGAGTGAGGGTGACCTTTGTTTTCTGTGCTTTACAGCAAGCAAAGTGCCTAAGAGACATTTTCCTGCTTGCCCCTTACCCTCCCCCCCCCCCCCCCCCCCATCAACCCGCCCCTTGGGTGTGCTGGTCTGTGGATTCTGCAAGGAAGACAATTGCAGGGGGGCATTGAACGAAACTAATGACTTGACTGGGGACAGTACTGAGGAGATGTATGGCGTCAGGTGACCAGAACACAGATGCAGCATGTAGACCAGACAATATAATGCTCTCCCTCTGGAGGGTCCATAAGTGGCATTGACCAGTATCTGACACTTGTCTGGAAAATTCGAGCATTACACTTATGTTTCGAAGACAACGGCTCCAATGTCGCAATCATGTCCCAGCTTGAGCCAAATGCATTCCTGTGCGTTCCGTCTTTCCGCGTGGAAAACTGAAATTTGGATTTCATGTCCATTAAGAGTGTACAAGAAGGCGGTTTCTGTCACATCCATTGGTCTCAAGAGAAAGAATGCGTGCAAACATTGTTCACTGTATCATTGCGTGATTTGATTAGAGACAGGAGGTCAGCATGATGGATAATTCTTCTGAGAGAGGAGGCAAAGAGAGATGAGAAATTCGAGAATATAACGCAGTCCTTATTCTTGGAGAAGGTTACAGGAAACGTATATCTAACCCCATATTTGATTGGCCGAGTTTAGTTTGGTTCTAGAAGAGACGAAAAGGGAATGGACAAATTTCGAATCCATCACTGGATCCCGAAACGAAGCGAATTTATACCCCAAACGAAAATATTCCGTGATACATTAATACCAACATCAAATCGTCTCCCGTTTAATTCAATATGCCGCCTAGGGTGCGTCTAGCGCTGTAGATACTTTTCTGTGGTGTTTCTACCTAAGGAATTAAATCGAAGCGGGTTTTTCTGACATCATCGAAAATTACTCCCTCGCACAAATACTTATGTCTGATGCGGGTGCTAATAGTATCTTGTGAATAGGACCTTTTTATTATAAATACGACAGATTTGTATGGACGATGACTGGCCTCTGAATGACACATATGTCACTTGCACTGGCAGTGAGTGATTAGAAATTCCAAAAACAAATAATCACATTGCACTAGACGAGAGATGAAAAAGAACCCCCTAGTTACTTCGTATACGCTCTCTCCTTTTAAAGAAATTGGCAAACTCTCAGAAACCACATACTGTAAATGGCCCTTAGAAATATATTGGAGTAATGAATGTGGGCCGTCATTCTGATGCGGATCATTTGGGCTCATATGTCTAGAATTTACCAGTTTTTTTCGACTTCATCACTTGATCCGGAAACTTCAGAATTAGGAAAGTCAGACTGAATTATATCACCTTAGACGTTGAATGAAAACTGTTCATGATAGCTTAATGTTCAAATCTAAATACAACGGATATATTCAGTGAGATGATCGCTGCAGATCTGGTTG
Source organism: Hanleya hanleyi (assembly GCA_036873755.1). Lineage (NCBI taxonomy): Eukaryota > Metazoa > Mollusca > Polyplacophora > Lepidopleurida > Hanleyidae > Hanleya > Hanleya hanleyi. Next base: position 158,433 of record JAVTVY010036745.1, on the reverse strand, counting down.
TTTATATAACATATACAATATTTTTGTATATTCATATATGCCTGTTACAGTTTCTTGTGTAATTGAAAACATCAATTTACTTTACCAGAAACACAACGAATACATTCATTGTGAAAATCACGGCTGGTCTATCCGTATATATAACATATATAGGCTGTTTCAGTTACTCACCACATCAATTCAATTTGCCAGAAACTTACCTTCCTGTAAAATTTGTATTACCTTGTGATGCTGAATTCAAACAAATAATGAAAATAACTCAATTCTGAGGAAATTCGGAAGGTTTGTGCACACAAGACGCTACTCATGTTGTGCTTAACTGAAGGTTATTGCTCTATATCGAAAATTAATTATTCCTATATCCGCTCGTTCAAGATAAGCTCATTCGTGTTTCCATGACAATGTTGCCGTCCTTGCCCTCTCTCATCCTCTCGCAGTGTCAGCCACCAGCAAAATTGTATTCACTTACTTCTAATATAATATAACTGAGATGTAATGTCTGGCGATTCCAGCTGTCCTGGTTTTCTGGAGTAGTGGACAGAATGAAACACGACTACGCACCGCAAAGCATAGTTACCAAATGTCTATGAATGTAGTATTCCAAGGTTATCGACTCATTGCCGTAGCCGTTCGCCGTACACGCTATGGTACACCTTGACAAACCTCGCACCTGGTTTCATAATTAATAGTGAAATGGTAACAACTCGTCATTCTTCGTAAATGTGAGCGTAATCGTCAATGCGAATTATGTGGATTTTCCTACGAAGTAGGCTACAGATCGCAAATTGTCCGGTAATGAGTGAGTGAGTCAGTCCATCCGAATCCTTTCGTCGGCAAAATAAGGAGAACCGTTGACATTAGAACCTTGATTTTTGGCATGAACGTGCATTAGGGCATTGTTACCAGCAAGATTTATAATTAACACTTCAGTATATTGTTATAAATGCATACCATCCATGTGGCCTTTAACAGTATCATGTTCCTTTTATGACCATGAAGCCATGGGACCTCCTTATCAGTGGATTTAAAAGTCATTAAGGCTTGTCCTTGGAACAAACACAGAGAGGCTCCATCCCAGCCTTGTGGTTTTTAACAGTGATTTATATCCAAGCCCACTGAGATAAGGCCGGTTTCTACTCTGCTGCTTGTCACATCAAGTTACAGTGGTCGGTGTCCTGTATAGCAGATATAGTATATTATTGCATGCCTGTCCACTACCTGGAACATTTCCTAGCTTAGACATTAAACAGCCCCATAAACTTGCCATCAAATGGGATAAGGCTGGGAGTACAAGAATGTGCGGTGTATTTTCTGTGGACTGTGTAGGCTGTACAGTCTGAATGAAGACAACCTAGCAGAATTAGTTAAAGCTAGGTGGTTTAACGTTTATCAATGAAGAAAATCATCGATCAACCGCCATAGAATATAATGTGAAACAAGAAAACCGGAATAGTACATTCATCAGATTGCCAATGCCCAAAATGTGTTGTCTCATATATCTAGATAACAACGTGATGTAGAGACGCTATTTATTCGTCTTTGTACCGGTTATGCTCAGGAGAATGACAAAGAATCATTATTATCTTGTGCATAGAAGGTGTTGGTCTTGAGTTGAATTACCGTAAACTACATAAATGCTACCTTTCTACTATAGTACTATATATAAAAATTTGTTGTATTGTTGGGAAAATAGTGTGATTCAAAAAGTTGTTTTGATCCTGGACAAGGGCACTGAAAACCATTAAAAGAGATGTAAATGTATTTTCACGCGTAAAGCTTGAAATCTACTGAACCTTTTTTATTCAATCTGTTTCCTTTAATTAAAAAATTGTAAAATTAAATCGGCGATCGTTATTTATTTTGGAATAAAGGCGCATTAGGAGACTGTTACCAACAAGTTCTGAGCTGACCAACTTTTGATGAAAATTTCTGGTGATTTTTGATGAAAATCACTGGCGATTCTGACTTGGACGGTGCCCATCTTAATATAGGCAGGATTTCAACTGGGGGTGGGGATTTCCAAGAGTTCAGTTCGCGTTCGAGTCCTAATGCCTACTGTACTTCGTAGGTCCTGTGGCGTTAGTCACACTGCCATGTATAGCAGTGACATATGAACATTTACAAACAACAATTCGCGATATATAGTACATATATATAGACCCGTTCTCTACATTTACGGTGCCAAGCAACGCTTATAATCATCTATACGTTTCGCCGTGACAACAATAGCTTTCGTATCTGTGCAATGTGATGTTTGTTACACTGATTATTTGACGAGGACATTAAAGCTTACCAAGTGACATAGACACATATGTTGGGATTGGCGAGAATCACGCATGATACTGCAACATCTCTTGGCCAATATGTGACACATATCTCCCGAACGACATCAAATTGAGAGCTGACACTTTGTAACTTGTAGTTTACCGTATTAGGGTCATTTCGACCTTAAGGATCAGAGGATCATGGGTAAGTCCAAGATGGCAGCCACGTGGGGGAGCAGAAAAGTGATGTTTTCGTCATTTTTCTTCAAAATTTCTGCATTTCCGTCAGAAAAAAGTGAGCAAACACCATTTTATTTCACATCAGATTAATATTTACTAATTTATCAGGGGACATTACACAAATAAAAATTCGAAAAATCTGGCCGAATGATCGACCAAAAACTGCCTATTTTGAAAATGACGCCACTGTGGCATCATCAAACCGGTCACCTTGAGATTGAGGTTGACACTCCGAACACCGACATTATACGGATATTTGAGAAATATTGTGAAGTTCTTGACATTTATGACGAGTATTATGCCTTCGAGATTTGAAACTGAGATTAGGAGGGCATGGCTGTCTGGCATCAAAATCACTCTTCCCTCTACTCAGGTTAAGACCTGCTACACCTGCGGGGGAGAAAAACTCATGTATTGGGATGGGCCTTTTATAGTAAATGCTTGAGGTGTGGACTGTCAGGACACATGAAACGGGAATGTAAGACACCTAAACAGGAACCTATCAATTTTGAAGAAACAGAAGTGACCAAACTGCTCCAGAATATAACTCTGGTATTCAATCCAAACCAGGGAAGTCTCATATTTTGGAGAACTGTGTCAGAATAAACTCACAGTCAGTCGAGCAGTTTAAAAGCTTTGGTGACAGCATTTGGTGATTTTGTAGGTTCAGAAGAAGGAAAATACCATAGAGCCAACGGGTATGCATCCAAGAGTACAGATTTTCAGCTCTTTGTGACGAGGAAGGTGTTGATAATTCCATTGATATTCCTAGTCTACCCATCAAGAAGAATAAAATAGACGAAAGTCCGGATGATTTGCTACATGCTCAGGAGTCGGAAGAAAATGATTCGTGGTTCGTTGTCCAAAGTAGAGAACGACAGTGCAGTAAACGAAAACCACATGCTCAGCACGCGCTACTATACTCAATGTAAACGACAGATACAAATAAATTTGAATTACGGTAATATACACCTTACCATCCCTAAGCTTTCGAAGAAGGCTACAGGCGACTCTTCAATACTTGTTAAAGTGGGTGTTTTACATAGTCCTGTTCATTTAAAGACGGATTTACAAGCTGTAGCAGTTTGTGCTACTTTTAATTCTGTATTCACATTATGTACGTTGTGCATGCCTTCTTCTAGAGGTCTCCGTCTTGGTGAACTTCAGAATCTTTACGATCAGCTCCCTTAAACTTGTTTATTGATGGGTGATTTTAACGGTCGTATAAGCCTTTGAAATAATGAAGAGAACTGTAAATGAGAAATTCTTGAAGATTTTATATCAAATAATTCTTTATGTATTTTAGTGGTGGTTGCTATACACGCTTGCCCTCAACACATTGACCTATCCAGTATTAGAGCTCTCACTTTGCGACCTTTCTATACACAAAGAACTTACTTGATCTGTTCATGATGACCTTTCCCACCCAAAAGCTGTTCATTCAGCTGATTATCCTCCTCTAACAAGGTATAATTTTAAGAAAGCAAATTGGATAGATATTGAAATTACAAGCGTCTAGTCCGTCATTCATAATCCAGCCGTCGTCCATTAGAGAATATCCGCGTCCATAATCCAAAGACCTATTCCATTTCCATATAACAGTATTAGCACCAAATTCAAAAAGACAAAAGTATACATAAACATAGGATTGTTTCCTGCAAGAGAGAAGCGGTCAACAATTTTCAATGATGCCGGCAAGACATCATGATGTTCCAAAATATCAAATCCGTATCGCTGATCAGTATTCTTAATCCATAATATTCGTTATAGAGTCGTCATCTAGAAATGATGTACCTCAGTCACGCTTTGATTGTGACTGTTCATATGAGTACCATGAGGATCTTGAAGTACATGGGCTCATACGGCCCCTAGCCCCGGGATGTTCGTGATTCTATACATTTATTCTCAGAAATGCTGATTGAAATTGCTACCCAAACCATTTCCAAATCTTTGGGAGCTGCAACATTAAAAAACATGGTTTAACGATGACTGTAGAGAGGCAAGGAAATGTAGGAAGAAAGCTGAACGGTGCTACCGTAGACATCCTAATTCTGAAAATTTGAAAGATCTCAGAGTTATTAGAGTTAAACCTCGTACAACCATGAAACAGAACAAACGTGATTCTTGGAAAACGTTTCAAAGATCAATACACATACTCCTATTACAAAATTTTGGAATATGATCCAAAGAATTAAGGGTGAAAACCTCACGGACAGTCTTCATCATCTCAATGCTGGAGATCAGGTGATAACTGACAGAGTATAAATTGTAAATAAGCTAGGCCAAACAATTGCCAAAACTCTTCGTCGGATAACGACGTACTAAATTTTCACATTTCACAAAAAGAAAGGAGAAGAATACATTTTTTTCTCCAATAACCGTGAAGGCTTTAATGCTTTGCTTTCAATGAATGAACTTCATGCTTCTCTCGAGGAAGCTAACGATTCTGCTGCAGGCTTTGATAATATTCATTATCGACTTTTGTAACATCTACCGGAATCTTCTCTGGAAACGTTATTACTCCCGTTTAACAGACTTTGGGTGACATTAGATTTTCCACCGTCTTGGCATAATGCCATTGTCATATCAGTCCCAAAACGAGGCCGTAACCATACCGACTATGGAAGTTATCGTCTGATTGCACTGACTAGCTGTGTTTGTAAACCAATGGAACGCATCATAAATGATCACCTTTTTTATACCTAGAAACCGAAAAGAAACTTACTAATATTCAAGCTGATTTCCGTAACAATAGAAGTACCATTGACCATTTAGTTAGATTGGATTTTTATGTCAAGAATGACTTCGCTAAGTATGAACATGTGCTTTTATCTTTAGTGATCCAGGAAGGGGCTATGATACTACTTGGGAATACGTAATTTTAAAAGACCTTCATACTATGGGACAAAAAGTCCGTTTACCCATTTTTATATTCAACTTTCTCAATGATCGACAATTTCAAGTTCGGTTGGGTAAAACCATGTCTGAACATTTCGATCAAGATCAAGGTTTCCCACAAGGCAGCATTTTGTCTACTACTCTGTTTATTGTCAATATCAACAGCTTAGCTGCAGTTTTGAATAAATCAATTGATGGTTGACTCTTTGTAGATGATTTCAAGTTATCGTGTACTGGAAAAAGTATACGTAATATTGAGACAACATTACAACTTCGTCTAAATATAATTCAGAATAGTTTCAAGTTCTCCAGAGCTAAGACAAATTGTATACGCTTTTGTAGAAAGTATTTCGTGCACAAAGATCCAGTACTTACATTAGATGGACCTGAGATGAAGGTAGTGGAAGACATCAAATTCTTAGTAATATTGTTTGACCACCGATTAACGTTCTTATCGCACATAAATGACTTCAAAGTTAAGTGCACGAAAGCTCTAGGTTTGTTGAAGCAAGTTGCAAGCTATAATTGTTAAGGAGATCAGCAGACTCTTCTCCATTTATACCGATCACTTGTTCGTCCTAAGCTTGACTATGACCCTATTGTTTACAACGGTGCAAGCAACGCAAAGTTGGCAAAGATAGATCCTATTCTCCATCAAGGACTAAAATTTTGGCTCGGAGAGTTCAGAACATCACCTAAAAAAGCTCATATTTCGAAGCACATGAATCTCATTTAGAATTAATCTTCCACTGCAATACATCACCAAATTGCGATCTAATCGCTCAAATCTTGCATATAACTGTGTTTTCAACCCTCAATACGTGAATTTGTATTTAAAGAAACCCTCCATTATTCCACCTCTTCGAATTCAGCCCCAAGATGCATTCCATACCACGAATATCCCGACAGTGAAACCTATTCTGATCGACTGTACAGCTTGTAAGATTGCAAGAGATTTATTTTATCGAACAGTTACTTTAGAAGATGTTTTAGTCGGGTAAAAGAAGATTATATTTAGGTTATTTGAGAGAAATCGATTTGTTATATAAATTTTAATGTGTGTACATGTTTTTAACGTGTTGTGTTGATTACTTCTAGACTGTTGGGCTAATAATTGTTTTTGTTGGAAAACTTAGAATTGTGTTTGAGCGTCGCTATAAGCTGAAATATTGCTAAGTACGACATCAAATCATAATTCTCTCTGTCTCTTTCGATTGCAATGAATGAAATTTTAATATATTTGTTGCTGCCAGAGCAAAGAAATAAACTGTTACCCCATCTTCAAAATCCAATTAGAAAAAATGACAAGCGTGTTCAAGAAACCGAAGAACTGCAATTGATCTTCGGGAACCATAGTGTTCGACAGTACTTTTACTCAACATCTGGTGCCCAGTGTAAAAAAAAAAAAAATAAACTATCATAATATTGATTGTTTCGCTCAAATGTCCATCTGCAAACGAAAGTGCATCTCAACATCTCTTCGGAAAAGTGTTGTGGGTCAAAGATCGACCAGCAATCAAATTGCCTCTTATAATGGCCTCATACTAGCTTAACATTTATAACAAAAAGCTTTGTATATATTTATTGTGTAATCTGATTGATAATTGAAAAGAATATGGGTAATGTAATATCATGCTCACATTATCAGAGTTTGTAACAAACTTCTTAAACTGTCGGTGTAACATCCTCTGACTGCATTGAGTCGAAAATCCTGTCGACTTTATTTGACAAAGGAACGTTCGAAATAGATGAATAATGCATTCTGAATATTTTATAGGACATTGAACAACTTGGATACTCAACTATTCGAGAGGAGCGTAGGGCGCACATCTTGTTTAGCTGAGACATTCGAGTCCGCTCCTCTCCATTGAGTAACGGACGATGCTGATTGGACGAGAGACACAAACACAGACACATACACACATTCACACACTGCCCAACCCTGTTTCACGCCACTGTGATATATTGTAGTTTAAGATATCAAATGCTCTGATGAAATAACAGATCAGTCTAAACAGTATGGACATATCGATATCTATAACAAGCAGCCAGAGGATGCTAGCCCCGAAATGGCAGCAATATTTTTTAGCATTGTTGATCTCAGGGGATATACATGAGGGAGGCAACTGCTGCTTCATAGTCGTTGGATGCGGAAGGGTCTTTCTGCCTTTCCAAGTTTTAAGATCAACTCAGAACGGTTGAGTGAAAGTTGATTGCTTCTGTAATATAGTATCCATGCAGTGAAGCATAGAATTTATGTAACCGAGAAGCAACCCCAACTGACATCTCAAGGCATTATCTGCAAACCAAATTTGACGACAAGCTGAAGGCATCCTCAATCTATTGCCCAGAAACCAAATTTTAATTTTGCCACCAGGTGTCGCCATCTGTAGGTGCAAGTGGGCGAAACACAATCCCAAGCATCATCTCATGGCATGGTACATGTATTAGCCTATAGTATGATGATCGGCTGATGCAGCAACAACAACATTTTCCCTGTTAGACGGCAGATTTTGAAATCGAAAATGAGGCCGCGCTATGTCATCAGTCAACTGAGACAGTCACGTGGTTGTGTATGAAGATTTGAGTGGCTCCTATAAATAGTGATCCAATGAAAAGGCTCGTATTAGTTTAAAATGGCGGGGTCGAATGACCAATCACTGAAGGGGAGACAGCTGGAACTGTACGCTGACACTGTCTGTTAATATCCTGATTTCCGCATACGAACTTTGGGAAGAATCTGAAGAGGGATCTTCAAGTTATTGCCCGAAAACCAAATTTAGATTTTTAGGCACAAGTGTGTGAAACACAATCCCAAACCACATCTTATGGCATATAAATACTAAATTCGAGAAGAATCCGATGAGCAGTTGTCAAATTATTGCCAGAAACAATTTTCAGATTTGTCCACCAGGTGTCGCCACCAGTATGCAGAAGCAGGCGAAATACAATCTCAGGGGACATATCATGGCATGGTATCTGCATACCAAATTGAAGAAGAATCCGATGAGCGAAATCAAATATAGATTTTGACACGAGTTGGTGCTACCTGTAGGCGCAAGTGGGCGAAACGCAATCTCAAGCGACATCTAATGTCATGGTATTACCCGGAGACAAATTTGGGATTTTGTCACCAGGTGGCGCCACCAGTAAATGCAAGTGAGTGAAAGGCAATCCCATGCAACATCTCCTGGCATGGTAGATGCATGCTAAATTTGAGAAGAATGCATGCAGTTCTCAAGTTATTGGCCAAAAACAAATTTCAGATTTTGTTATCAGGTGGCATCACCTTCTAAGCAGAAGTGGATACCGCAATCTCAAGCGAAACCTTCAGGTAAGGTACACGTATTCATATACCAAACTTGGAAAAAAATTCATTCAAGTTTTAAAAATTATTGTCGGGAAATATAATTTTAAATTTGTCCCCAGGTGGCGCCACCTATATGTGGATCAGCATGAAAAACAATGCCAAACGAGAAATTGAGGTGAGGTACCTACACACCAAATTTGGAATGAATCGGTCAAGGTTTTCAAAAGTTATTGTCTGGAAACACTTTACTTAGCTTTCAGGTGGTGCCCCCTGTACACGAATCAACACGAAGAACATTCTCAAGCCAGATCTTGAGGCAAGGTACCCACACACCAAATTTGGAAAGATTCCTTAAGGTTTTCAAAAGTTAGTGCCTGGAGATGCAATTTTAACTTGGCCCCCCAGGTGGCGCCACCCAGAGGCGGATTGGCACGAAAAACAATTCCAAGCAAGATCTATAGACAAGGGACCCACTTACCAATACAATACGAAGCTGCGCATCTGAAAACCCCTCGCCTGTGGGCGCCAGTCATTCATAATGTATTCAATTTGAACCAAGATGTCAGGAACACCAAGCAGTCAAGTGACAAATATACAGATTATCAGATTATATACAGAATTTTGCAATTAGAAATGGCCCCTAAGGTTTCCATCCAATCAGAGAAACCTGTATTCATTACATAAATCTCTTGATGCATCGATAATGTATACCAAATTTTACATTGAGCAATTGTACAGTATCAGAGATAGAGATCATTAATGATTTTGCATGAATTAAAGATGGCCGCCCATCCTTCCCGCCACTCTGATGTGGTTACTCATTAATGCAAGGCTCTTCATACATCGATGCTGTAAGCCAAGTTTCGTATAGAACACTTAAATGGTATCAGAGATAAACATCATTAAAAATTTTGCATAAATTAAAGATGGCCGCCAGATCCGCCAGATCTGTCATTCATCGTAAGTCTCTTGATGCATCGATGGTGTGTACCAAATTTTACATTGAGCACTTCAACGGAATCGGAGATAGAGATCATTAATGATATTGCATAAACTAAAGATGGCCGCCAAGGTTTTCGGTCAGTCGGGTCCCGATTCAAAGTGTCGTGATGTATCGATGATGTATACCAACTTTCATATAAAACAATTGAATGGTAACCGAGATATGTATCACTATCGATTTCGCATAAATTAAAGATGGCCTCCAGGGTTTCCAGCTAATCAGAAAAGCTTGTTTGGTAATACATTGAAAGTTGCTCGATGTATCGATGATGTGTATCAAATTTCGTATTGAACAGTTGAATGGTTTCCGAGATATGGATCATTATCCATTTTGCATAAAATTGAAGATGGCCGCCAAGGTTTCCAACCAATCAGGTCCCAATTCAATAGGCTTCTGGTACTTGACTAGGTAAATAAGCATACCAAATTTGGAATTCATCAGTGAAACCGTGTTAAGGCTAGCTCGCTTACGAACGGCCGTACGGACAGACGGACGTACAAGACGACGACAATACCACATCGCCAAAGTTGGCCAAGGGGTAAAAACATGGGTCTGTGCCTGATAAATTAAAACCTTTTGAGGTTGCAATTCATTGACAGGTGGCAGAATTATACCAATATTGCAGACTACACACAAATTTCAACTTTCTGCCAAGATATATTGGACATATATATATGCTCAAACACAATATATGAGGGTTGGGCGAGGGCTAGTTTGGGAGATAGAGGGTGCGGCCCGGCACCCTGGGGGTTGGGGACATACTCTCCTTGAGGGTAGTGGTGGTCTGCTGACATGAAAGCCATAGAAAGCTCCCTGTACATGAACAATCGCACTGACAACTGCTTGCCATCTGTCAGTCTGAAGACCAGCAAGGTTGAATTCAATTCAATTCAGGAAACTGATCATATGCACAGTGTGCACCCGAACTTTAGGAATTCAGTTGTAATTAATATAGTAAGTTACATGTTTGGACACAAATGGTTCGTACAGAAGCTTTAGGGTAAATCATATGATGTGGAATGCAATTATTTGATGGCAAAATTGAAGGAAATTTAAGATAAGAAATTCAAAAACCAGGGGTTATTTCATATTATACCCTGAAATAAAATATGGTTCATGCAAAAGCTTTAGGGTAAATCATATGATGTGGAATAGAATGATTTCATAGCAAAATTGAAGGCCCAGTTTAACTGGAACGGGCACCTTCAGGCAGATGTTGCTGAAATGCAGTAGCAACCGGCGTCTTGTCGCAAGCAATGATTATGCTGAATTTCAAAATATAGCAACTGTTCGTAGATTGTTCGACTCAGCCCCCAAGTTTCACAGCATTCAAAATATATATTGCAATTTCTAAGACACTGAAAATTTACAATGTTCGTCAGAATCAAACTTTCGAGGGGTAAAATAATCAGATGTCTATCAGACTGAATCCACTGAATTTATACGTAATTTCTCTGAAACTAGAACGGATATGGAAGCGATAACTTGATGGATGACATTAATTATGCTGACGCAACGATTTAGTTGATGACTAAAAACATTTTGAACTCTAATCCTCGAAAAGAAAAAAAAGAAAACATATAGTTTTGCCCGTTTCCACATCCACAGCGACAACGACGATGACTTTCTGACACATTATCCAGATTGGGGTTAAATATATATCGCCCCTCCCCGACAAATAAAAAAAGACAACCGGCGAGACCAAGTGTGTAGCAAGTTCCATTGGCCGGGTTATTTCAGTTTAATGGTTTGGACGTTCTACAACACGGAAATGAAGATTTGTTTTTTTCATGCGAAGTATACCTTGTTCAAGGTTACTGAAATCAGTTATGTAAAAAATACTCCAGTTAACCATGTTAACATAACGTGTGCAAACCCAAACAAGATCATTTGTTTCTCACTGAGCGTCAGCCATGCCCACAGGAACTACATACTTATACTTGGTAAACCGTCGCTTCTCTATAGTAATTATATTCTTACTTTACTCGAATGTAACTGTATGAAAATTGCATAAGCAGTAAACGAGAAATATGTGTAATGGTCCCAAGGAGTCACTTACCATTGACAAATCATGCATAATCAAGATTTATAAACAGCCCTTTGTTGATCACGAAAATATTCATCGCTCTGCTATTCTCAGCGGACATTCGTTCCATCAATATCATCGGCTTGTTGTAATTGAAACGACACATCATCGATTCAAGTTGCTGTGAAAAGCAAGAAACTAAAATTGTCAAATCCAACTCTACATGAATGAGAATTTATAAGGAAAGGAGCGGTGATATGTTATGTTTGGCATCACCTTGAGAGTCATCAATATCATAATAGGTAAATAGAAAAAAAACTATCGTAGTGTGCGGGATATATTGGTGTTGCGTTTGTCTAATTCCACTTAACTCCTTTACTGAAAACTACAACTTGTATCATGTTGGCTCGTATCTGTGTTTCCGTTCATTTCCATGTATTTCTTGCAGAAAAAAAGCTTGCTGTCTTAATATCCATTTTACGCCTTTTTGGAATTCGTGTTAACCGTACGCAAACGGGTATTCCGATTATTGCCACAGAAATTCAATTCCGGACGAAGGCTGCATACAGAATGTTGGATCTGACGCCTTTTCTTGTTCATTCACCCATGCTGACCCGGAAGATTCGACTCGAAGGTTAGGGGCGGGCCATCTCTCTCCGACTTTATGAAAAAAGATGATTTCAATTTCGACATCGTGAACTATTCTGGACAGCAATATTCCAGCGGGACCTGCATATGGCGTATACATCCGCCTAGTAGCATTGGCCAGATGCTGTGTTAAATGTGACGATTTTAATCAACGTCACAAAACCTTATTGAAGAAACAGGGCTATACCACCACAAATCGCGTGCTGACAGCAAAATACCAGCGTAGCGTACAAGCTCTATGGTATTACGTTTCGTAACTGGCGTCTAATTCCGCTTAACCCGGGGCTAGGGACCGTATGAACCCATGTACTTCAGGATCCTCATGAGGTTCATATTGGGGTTCATATGAACACCCACAATCAAAACGTGACTGAGCTACATCATTCTCTAGATGATGACTTTGTAACGAATATCATATGGATTAAGAATACTGATCAACGATATGGATTTGATATTTTTGGAACATCATGATGTCTTGCAGGCATCATTGAAAACTGTTGACCGCTTCTCTCTTGCAGGAAACTAGCCTATGTTTATGCATACTATTATTGTCTATATGAATGATTGACGGACCAGACGCTCATAATTGTACCATACCGTAAATATTTGCTGATTGTTTGGGGCGGGAACGCTGGAATTTTCTACACTAAATATATCAAGCTCTAATACAGGATCTAACAATTGTGTGGACTACTTAAATAATGTCCCAGTCATTTAACAATACATATCACGAAAAGACCCATTATTGGGACCGATTTTCCAAATTTCTCATTTTTGTAACTGCAATAAAAACGTACAGTAAATTGCGATTGTTAATACCAGGAGTGGCATTAAATAGCTTCTTTGCACTTTCGAATATAACGATGATGCATTGCTCCAGTTGCGTCCAAATAGGCTGACGCCAATATGGGCAACACCAATATGACCAGCTATAAAATCTTAGAGTGCCGCCGCTACCGCTGCTCGATACTGCTAAGCTTTCGCAATCCACAATATTAAGCCTCATCAGCTGTATAACTGCCTCTATGTGCACATAGGAAATATCTCTAAACTATTCCGATTTCAACTACCGGGAGTTTGGATAATTGGCACTCTTTATGATGATGACACACTTCCATTTTATCCCTGAATTCAAACGAAACTGCTTAAATCGGACAACAAAACTGATTTTACTGTAATAATTGATATCAGTCGTAAAAAATATTTCTATAGTTTATATGCTTTGTGGAGTTACTCCATTTGCTCAGTGATCACTGACATCTGCAAGTGGAGAAGATTGGTATTTTTCGATGCCGAGTGTATAATTGGCATAGCCGCGATAACTTGACCACGAGTCGAATATTTATCGTAGATTATTATAATTCCATGAAAATATACTGGTCAATAGTCATACGCTATGCCTTGAAACTTACACATGGTAATATATCCGATATTCTGAAAGCCGGAATGGCAATGCTTTTATATTGATCGGATATAGAAAAACGGTACAAGATGGATAAGTTTGGGTTATTATGGTCACTTCAATTTATATTCCGATCAATAAACTAGGGGAATTTGTAAGTATGTTGCCCGAACATTCGTGGAAAAATTTCAAATTAGTGGCATCCGCGGAAGTCAGATGTATTTATAGATATTGCCAACTCGATTTCTCGTTATTTATTGAACAGTGAACAGTCGTATGTCCAAGCTTCGTTCAGAGAGTTAGAATCGTTGGAAAAGTAGCAAATAATCGACAACGGACCATATATCACTTTTTGAACAGGGAGGGGGGGGGGGGTGATTTGGCTTAATGTCACACTCAAGTTTGTTTCACTCATATGGTGACAGTCAGTTTGGTTGGTGCAGGAAGCCGGAGTACCCGGAGAGAACGACCGCCCTTCGGCAAGTAACTGACCAACTTTCACACATGGACCAGCTGGGCTCGAACCCGTGCCGGTTCAGCGGTGTGAGGCTAGCGGTCCCCAGCGAAGCGCCTTAGACCACTCAGCCACCGAACAGACAAGGTATCAAGCTCGTTCCGTGGATCAAATACTATGTAATTCCTGTAGACTCCAGTGTCCGTCGATGCCACCCCCCCCCCCCCATCCTCCTCTAACATCCACCCTCAAACCATTGTGTTAAGTTGTTTTATGGGAGATGCTGGAGAGAAATGAACTGGGCGGCGTTGTATCTTCAGCATAATACTGCGAAATCTGCGAAATACTATCTATTAATTAATTATCGACCAGCTGAAGTTTGAGGTATCGAAACATATACCGTGTATAGCTAAACTGTTTCTATTAGATCCACTTATCACACACAATATAAACATCTCGAAATTTTAAAATGCATATTTAATAGGGAGTTCATTACTTGACTAAATTCATCTTAGAAAAAACACTTTTTATTTCAACAGCATGTATTTTTTACAAATTCTTGGCACAGCAATGCGAACCAAAATGACCCCACGTACGTTATTCTCGAGTCTGAATGTGAGGTGCCGAGCAAAGCTTTCCTGTAGAGGCATATGGTTGCCTTTTAGTCGCCACACGTAGTAAATTTTTCTCACCTCTTGCATATTGGTACAATTTATTACCTGTATATGATAGGATTCTGCTGGTGAACTGTTAGTCCCCGATGCTCGCCCTCTGTAGAGGTCATTCGACAAATTTATGTAGGTTTATTGTTTTGGTGTAGAATTTATGCCATACAACGTCGGGCATTACAGGTTAGTTTTCTTGCATTTACCAGGTTCTCCCCGTGCTGAGACATTTACTCCTTCAGACGGCCTCAATGCTCATCAATTAAGTTCAGATGAGTTATTTGTTTGAGCTGATCTGTCATCACCGCTCCCGAGCTAGCGTGTCAAATTCCCCCTAAGCTGGTGCTAGGGGCCGTGGGGATATTCCATAGTCTCCACATGAACACTGCAATAAAATCGCGTCTGAGATACTAAGGCCACGTCCGAGAATCCACCGTATTCTCGGCTCTTGCTTTTTAGTCGCCAGACGTCGTCAATTTTACCCACCTTTTGCACATCGCTCTACCTTAAGGTATTATTTGATACCGTGGGTAACAAATATGGTCCACAAGAACCTACAGCTTTCAGAAACGCACGGAAAAGGTATTTGGGCGATTGTTTACTCTTATGGCAAGAGTGTAAAGGTGATATACAAACTGTCTACCACATTGTCCAAACGCTGCACCCAAATATCAAATTAACCATGGGAGGCAGCAGAAATATTTACCCTTTTTGATATTTTGATAATTAAAAAGAGAAAACGAGCTAATCACCGATTTGTATCATAAACCCACCGATATTAGACAATATCTTCATTTCAAATGCAATCATGTAAGACATACTGATATTTATATTCCGCATAACCTTGTCCGTCGTACTTATACTTTTTAACTGAACCGAACTTAAGGCAAAAGAGGCACATTGAACTTAAAAAGGGTTTGGCATGCAGGGATTTTTCCGAAAGAGATTATCAAGACATGTCTGACCTAAAGCCATGTCACATGACGTTACCTTTTTAAGAATCCCGAAGCCAAATCAACGACCAAGAGCATGGTGTTTGCAGTGATCGCTTATATTGTACGAAAACACGAGGTCAACCAGTTTCAATGCTATTGAATCACGGCCGACACGGGTGCCCAATTTTACCACTTTCTCGTTTAAGACATTCAGTATTTCACTGACCGTGAATATTCCCACTGCGCGTTAATTACGTGGAAGAATTGCGTGAAAGTTACAGACAATTTTTTTGACTCAACTTTCAGTCACCTATGGAAGCCAGATGCGGCCAATCTCGTTTTTTCGCCTTTGATAACGCGCGGCGCGAAAAAACGAAAAGACGAGAAAAAGGTAAAATCTCGCGCAATTCGACACAATCTTGTCTTTTCGTTTTTTCGCGCTGTGCGTTATCAAAGGCGAAAAAACGAAATGACGAGATTGGCCGCATCCGACTTTTATAGTCACCAGCACTTTATCTCATTATCAACGAACGGTGAAGCTAGCCTGCCCCATAGTCTGATACATCCGGGGCAAGAACATTGCAGACGAGGATGAATCGGTGCATTGGTTCATTTTTCCCCAGGAAATACGAAGAAGGGGAAATCCACAAAAGTTTGCCATTTCAATAAGCTTACCATGTTATTACGTGCGGTTAACAATGTTATAGCCCAGCTTCAGAATTAGCATTTTACTTTCAGAATGACAAAGGATTTCGAATGTTCATTCCATCGCAACATTATTCAGTAGTATTACCACGGTTCTTACTCCAGCGTGGTCTTGTAGTCGTCGTACGTTAGACATGCCATGGAATGTTTATTCATAACCAAGACAAGTTCATTTCCACTGCACTCCCCGGTAGAATTGGTCAGACAATGAACACTCAAATCAGTTTATACTGCAGATCTGATCATGTATGGCGACGTCAAATTTACCGCAGCTGCCTTTTTAACAACTGACTGCATGATTGCTGTGTGAGCCCAACTAGATGGCGCCAAAAGCAACTTTTACTCGACGTTTATGACTGTTAATTCTTATGTTTTGTATCATTCTGTTGTCTGTTTAATACATTGCGGCATGAAACGGGGACGGAACAATGCTCAACAAAATCAAAGCACCGCTGAGCAAATTGTTTTGTTGCGATGAAATGAACATTCGAAATCCTTTGTAATTCTAAAATTAAAAAGCTAATACTCCATTCACATTCGACCACATATAATACCTGATAATCTGGAGCAACGCAACATGCTAAATGCTGGGTCAAAAATGGAGATAATTGAACTATCCGATGGTATTATGCAGTGCGGAGAGATAAAAAAAGGATAAAAGTTGTTCAATTTTATGATGGAAAATTGCTCAGTGACAGATTTAATTGGCTGTAACGGCGAAATCGAGACCGGACTGTACATTCTCTCATATTGTACAATTTTGCGTCTTCAAGACGAAAGGCGAATTGCCCCAGTAATGCCCCACGTACGAACAACTGCTAGATTGGAGAATGTTTCGAGATATTTTAAGACACTATGCAACCGAAATATCTAGCGAAATCTCAGATCATGAGCCTTCGACACATTGATAATTCATCATTTGTGGCCTAAAAGCATCACCTCTCGGAGTTCAAAGAGCTTGGTCAAATCTATAAAAAGCACGTTTGCAACCCGACCGCCGGATCCCCCAAAAAGGGTCTCAGTGCCTGAGAACATGTATGAAAACAAGACGTCTGCTTTTGCGGTGAATGTGCACACGAAATGTGCAGTCAAACATATATAATTGAGAAAGAATGGATAAACACAGATATAGGTGTAGGTTAGAAGAAAGGGATTTTTCCCTATCCATTAAATGTTAACTGACAAGATCTACTTTACTGGACATTCCCGGACATTATGTTTAATCACAATAGGTCAGTTATTACTTAGGCTACATAAAACCACGGAGTTAACCAGTCCCAATTTCATTGAAACAAGGCCGATCGGTGTTGACCGATTTTACTACTTCCGCGTTTAAGGAAATATTTCAATTCCACTGGCCGTAAATATTGCAAGTCTGCGTTAACTTGCATGACCCATTGTCCGATCCATTCGGGCACGAACATTGTTCGACATGCTGAATCGTGCATTAGTTCCATTTTACCTCCAAGCTTGTTATCGTATATGTTGAAGTGGTAATTTACTTGCTAAAGCGGAAAGATTAAAAGCGTGCAGAACTTACATACTTTATATCCACATGTTATTATTTTGAGAGTCGATAATGAGCCAGTGAACTTAGGCAGTGTTAGCACTTTTTATTTGGAGCCTATCTTTTTTCCGTTTATAACTTTAGCGTCTTTCGCCATCGTCTCCTGTGATAAATCATACTTTTATTGTTGCGAACATGGGAATGTTATTATCTTTATGGTTGTTCCTATTGCTAAAAGATAACAAACATCAGGAGTTTCTCTTTTGGGGTGAAAGTCAGTAATGGCGAAGGAACAGCCACTAAAACCGCGTTTGAAGGATTTCACGTGTATACTCCCGTTTGTAGGAACGTCAAAATGATATTCAATATCCTTATACACTATTAACGTAAACTAGAATAGCGCAAGTTGGATTTGCTTATAATTATTTTAGCCAAATTAAAAAGTATTATTGTTTGAAATAATTGTTATCGCCGATATGTTATACATTCCCTGCAGAAACTTACGTCATTTTGGTAAGGAAAGGTATTATTTGCTAGCTTCAGTGCCGAGATCATGTAAAACGTATGGGTTGGTAACATAAAAACCACAGCATATTTCATCATGCTGAATTTCCTCAGGAATGTGATTCAAGGAATCAATATCATCCGTAGCATAATAAGGGATAAACTTAATGAAGAATATCAACTAGAGTACTCACTCTGCTTGTAGGGCGAAGGGGTCCAACTATAATAGGTTTGAATTGTTAAATCTACAAGATCCGGAAATTGCATATATTCAGATTTTGTTCATGCATATTTATGGGTTTTGGATGGACCATACTTTAGACTGGCGAGAAAGATTTTCTTCCGAAAATGATTAATTCCTTTCCACTGGTTTTGACTAGTTTGTCTATCTTGGCGCTCGTTCGTAATACATTCCTATGTCATTGTCAATATTCATCGATAAATCTTCTTCTCTAACACGGCTACCCCTGATTTCTATTCTTCTAACTTAATATTTAGTGTTGGGTAACTTCAAAAAAGTAGGAATGTTTTATTCAAAAGGTCATGTCAGCTATGGGGATGATGAAAGTGACTTGAAGCAAAGTGCAATTCAAAAATTGTACTTAACGTCCACAAAAAGTTACAGATACATAGTAATGATAGTGCATATGCGATTAACAAAGGACATTCAATACCCACATAAATGTTTTACAGCCATTATAATTTTTTGATCGAAACTTTGTTAGGATAGCAATGGGATCACTGTCACTGTACATGTATGTGACCTCAATAAAACCAGTAATTCAAGCGGATATCAAACACACATCGAGTGCTGGGACAAAATGTAGAAAGCCTTGGCTTCTCGAAACAAAATGGATCCTTGATAATTTATTAGAGCACATGTCTATCTTATCACGTCTTTGATGGTACCTTTGGTAGTGATGAAGAGTGTACAATTGGATTCGTGGAGTTGATGATTCGTTGAGTGTCCTGGAGTTTTCTAGTGTTCGCGAATGTAATCATATGTTCCGTATCATTGCGATTGTTGTTGTATTTGCGTCTCTGTATCGCTCTGTGTTGATTTGTAATATGCTTCCGTTGTAAATTGTTACTTGATAGGGATGTGGATTTCAAGCTCCAAGCTAAAAGAAGCCAGCCAAAATTATAGGTTGAATGAAAGTATTTGATAGTCCTTAAATAAGGCTAAATATCGACGTGTTTAATGTTGTTCAGTATTTGCTGCTTTTGTCAGTCTGTCCTTAATTATGCGGATGCCCTAGCCCAAAAACATTGGTTGAAGGGGTCTAATTACTTTCTGATAATTCGTTGCTGTTGTTGTTAATTGGATGGGGCGAACCACTTTTAGGCCGGAGTGTTCTACTGGACCGGAGCAGAGATGAAACTGTAAGAAACTCAGTCGGTCGAGATCTGTCACTGCACAAAGCGTAGAGAATCGGGACAGCGGCAACAGTCGCATTTATGAACATTTATAAATCGTGCATAGCAAATTACGTAAGCATGCGAATATAAGGGTGAAACAATCGAAGAAGAACATTTATTGTGTATTCTTCACAGCAACATAATTTTTTGAGCGTCAAAATAATCACAAGAGAAACGCTCTTGTTTGATCTTTTTCGTCAGCTGCAAATTGCGCAGAGCTATGTTTCGCAAATCCTGGTGCATCAATGAATTATATCCTATCTTCAATCTGCATGAACTATGATAAAGGAGCCACGCCCCATCCCATGCCACCTACCACAACCAGAGTTAGCGGATGTCCATGCTGATTTTCTAGACCCCGAGATCCATTGTCTCTCAGTTTGTTCTGTGGTATATCCAGAGAATTCAATGTTCTGTGCCTCAGTTATCAACGATTGAACTTTTCTGGCGTATTTCATTTGTATAAATGATTAAGGGACAAGGTATACCAGCTCATACCGCTTCGTCCTTTAGCGACAGCCACAGCGGCGACTATTAAATAGCTAAATAATATATAGCCCTCACGAGAATGAGGGCTATAGGTCGGCCCCAGTCACCTCCAGCGAGGGTTTTAGATAATTTTATTACGAATCACCCACCTCTGAAACTGCCGTACATCTAATCTCTATCCCCTCCTGAGCACTATTTTAAAATCTTGCGCACTATTGTGAAATAGTGACGCATATATTGCCGTCTGAATTTTCCAGTCGAAAACTTCAACTCTCTACGCGCCATGTTGGTGACGTCACGGTATGGCCGTTTGCATTTGAACATGGCGCGTAAGTGGAAGTTGTCGACTGGAAAATTCACACGGCGATATATTCGTTACTATTTCACAATAGTGTGCAAGATTTTAAAATAGTGCCATGTTGGTGACGTCACGGTATGGCCGTTTGCAATTGAACATGGCGCGTAGAGAGTTGAAGTTTTCGACTGGAAAATTCACTCGGCGATATATTCGTTACTATTTCACAATAGTGCGCAAGATTTTAAAATGGTGCGCAGGAGGGATAGAGATTAGATGTACGGCAGTTTCAGAGGTGGGTGATTCGTAATAAAATTATCTAAAACCCTCGCTGGAGGTGACTGGGGCCGACCTATAGCCCTCATACTCGTGAGGGTTATATATTATTTAGCTACTATTAAAGTGCTGACCAGTAATATCTGGCGCCGATCTACGCCTAGCCCGAGGCACGATTTCAGTCATATGTGGGATCAGTTTTTGTTACAGTTGAACGTTTGGATGTATTTCCTGTAGTATAAATGTAGCTGGGCGCAGGAATGCTTCCACCCCCATGTCCCCTCACTGCAAGTATCACATATGAAGGTCGGAAAGATTATAACTCATAATATCAGGACGGTATTGTTAACGAGTAGTCCAAAGTATCGTGGGTGAAAACCAAACACGCTGAGTCGTAGAAGACGACAGTCTTCGAGAATGCTGGTATATTGTCCGTACATCCACCTCGTCTTTGAATAACACATATCCTACTTCAATCGAGATACAAATATAAAGTAATCAATAATAGGCAATTATGGATAATGTTGGTCTTCGTCAATGATAGAAAAGCATGCGAATCCTAATACCATCTCATTATCAAAGCCTTGTCTTGATACCAGGATTCTGCCAGTTTATAGAGAAATTCACCTGAATAATTGTTACGTAATCTAGAAAATAGAAACAAAGAAAGACAGTAATTAACCAATAACAATGATATAGTTCCTACGTTTATGTTAGATGAATCACATTCGCATAACCATAATCAGTGAATCTGGTGTGCTACAAATATCATCTAACTTATATTTCTATTCGGAACTAAGTTTCTGCGCAAAGCGTATGTTCGTTATTCCCACAGTTATCATGGTTCAGGAAGCGGAAGAACAGAAATAACATTGAAACTAAGAGGTCTTGATATTTTCGAAGGAAGGGGTATAGTCTCCCTCGGGAAGAACAGTGCACATGGCAACCATCCGAATGATCGTTGGAAATTTGATTACTCGGCATTTTAGGCATACATAGAGTACTGAAGCCACTCCAAATCTGATACTGACGTCTGAAAGCAAAGATATGACAGAAACGTTACTGAAGTGAGGGAATGGGACGACATAAACAGACAGTAACCATGTATGGCTCGTGCTGCACCCGCATCTATAAATAACGCAGCAGTTTGATTTGAAGTTTGACTTTACTACATCTTTGGCTTCAAATTCATGTGAGCAACACACAACTTCTTGCATGCAGCAAGTACCAACTCGAAGCGAGTTATATCTAGCGCCAACTGAGAAAGGCCCAACGAAGATAAAAGCAACTGGTGTGATGTAATCAATAAGAGCTATGAATGCTGCCGTGACAAGAAGAGAATTGATATATCCATACTTCTCCTTTGATCAACTTATACTACTGAAGAATGTTGTTTGCATGTAAAACAGCTGAGCATAATGGCCATCCCTTCCAACATTCGTTCTGTGGAATTGAAAATCAACCAACCATAAGCTCCGATTTTCAGTATATTGAAAATATAATATCAATACATTGAAAATCATAAGCCCCGAATTCCATTTTTTCCATTTTTAACGTGTTGAAAGCGAACTAATGAAACGAGTATTTCCTTAGTGGCCTGCCATTCTACTTTTCTTCAGCTTGGTCAGCGAGGCCAGACAGTTACAGTAATCGTTGGCCCTATATTTTCATGCTACTGAAGAACTATAGAACATCGGACTACAAATATTGTAAAAAATTACCGCGCTTCATTTATAGGTGTCCGTGAGCTCACATAACGCATCCTCCATAATACAGGTCTGTATACTCCTTATCTCCGTACCAGGCCCTGCAGGCAGATTAGGGCTCTACAGTTATTACTGGAAATGTCAGTTCAAAATAACAGACAATGAACGGACGGCATTCTGGGGCAATACGTCTCCTTCGTGGGAGTCACGAATGCGCTCCGGAATATTTCCGATTGAAGTGGCTGGTATTCGTTGTGGTGATGTGCAAGCTATCCGTCATAGCTCAGATTTGATAGAAGGACCATGACTAGGATGATGACATAACGTGGTCGGGAATCCCCAATCTCGTGGAGACATTACCGGTATGTATAATGTTTTGCGAGTCGACGTTACCGAACTGAACAGGCTGAACCGAGCCCTTCTTTATTTCCGCTTTCGCTACTGTTTCTACACTTCCACGCAATTTGATTTTGTGCTCGACAATTTTTTTTTCAAACTGTAATTAGATGACAATAAATAAATGATCCCACAGAGATTTAAAGAGCGGGTTGAAAATGTCGGGCCTGGCGAAAATGCCACAACACATGCACCTTGCTCTGTAACAAGCGATTTTCAATATATTGGAATTGAATATCAATACATTGAAATTCGAGGCTTATAATTGGTTGATATTCCAAGGTCAGTCCAATACGTTGCTGATCGTTCAACGCAATGAATGGCCAATCATAGCTAAGACCTGCTGAATTATAGTGGAGAAATTTGTATTGCTTCCCAGTCCGTGATACGAACAATACAATTATATCCTTCAATGGACACAAACCCTGTCCGATACCCTTCTTTGTGTTTAGCATGATAACATGGTTACAATGAGCATTCCGTGCAGAAAGATACGCTGTGTAACATGGAGAAGATGTTTATTTGCTTGATTCTAACCTTGCATGGTTTGTGCATAGCCTATGTTTATGTACACTATAGTAGTGCTGTTTAATTGGTGCCAATGCTGTTATAAGAATTCTTTAATTCTTTAATGGACGACGGCTGAATATTGAATGATTTACTAAACGCTTGTATTCTATGCAAATGCTTTTAATTATATTCCAAGAACTGATGTTTCCAATTCACTCAATTGAGCGCGATGGTTTCAATTATTCGACCTACCACACCTTTCACTGTCTCGTTGCGAAAAAAATGGCGTTCATATATAGCAAAAGTCATCGAGGTCGAATCGATTGATAATTTCCTTGATTCTCTTTCACAACATGGAAACAGTTTGCCTCTTTGTATTTGAATGTTTCTGGAGGGGTATTACAAATGCTTGTTACCCCTCAGCCCATAGGGCTGTGGGGTCTTGTCGTTGCCATCTACGGCCGTCCGTCAACATTTTCTTGTCCGCTGAATATCTGTAGATCTATGAAGTCGGGCCTGACCAAACTTTGGTGAGAGCTTCCTGAATGTTGACTGACGAAATAATTAGATTTTCAGATGGCTATGATGATTTCCTGATTTTTAATTATTTTTTTTATTATTTATTGATGGCTTAGCTTTTGCATTGTTATCTATGCCCATCGGGAACCCTGGGTTGCATGCTTCATTGTGACTTTTGAAGATTCCCGGATACAAGAAAGCCTGGTTCATTCCAGATTCACACACATGCTGAATCACCTAAAAGTATTTCTTTATAGTAAAATAACTAACAGGTTGGTGACATTATTTATTTCACAAGTACAAGAGGAAATAACCGGTGGAGGGTTAAATGAAGGACAACATTTTTCTTCAATTTTGCTGTTAAATCATTCTATTATACATCATATGATTTATCCTAAAACTTTTGCATGAGCCATATTTGTGTCCACACATTTAACTGGTACAACACAATGCTTCAATTTCTGTCACCAAACATCTTACTCTACATGTATGTATCTTGGAAATTATTTTAAATGAGTGATTAGGAGAGCCCATTTTTAGCCTGACTCTGGACAATTTTGAACCAGTTTGCATACCTGGAGCTTATGATCCACCCCACCGATAATGATAATGGTGGGCCTGTGTCAATCAAAGTGTTTCTATACCATTAACTTGTTATCACACTTGTGAAAACGAAGTCTATTATATACGGTACAGAAATCACATAAACTGTATCCGCAGGGCTGTTTTCAGGGATATTTTGCAGGTTCCGATCCCAAACTCCCAGTTCCTTTTCGTAATTCATTATTGAGGGTCCAATATTTTTAGTGAATTTCGGCGCAAAGAGCCTGTGATCAATCACAAAACAGAGGTTTATTCACATGAAATTCAATACCCTCTATGCAATCGGATCGATATTGAGGCTCCCAGAAGCTTTTTCTTGGAGTATTTCCTTTCAAATTGAACAACAACAACAACAACAACACTTTCATTTTTTGTTTCATTTGAGTTTTGGGCACCCATACGTTTTCCGGAACTAAATTGGTTCTAGATGCAGCCCTGATCCTACTTGACTGAAAAAAAAACAGGCTGAGGGATCCATGCACCTTTTAGGTGTTTGCCTGCAATTCATGTGTTAACTTATGTCAAGAGAAATGTTGGAATTGCTCTTAGATTGCACTGAAAGATTAATAAATTGTGTTTGTTTAAATCATGGATAATGTGTTCACGAATGCGACAAGAAATGTCCCTTAGGATAATGACAATGCATCAATACCTTATTCCTCTCTTGCTCAACAAAGGATAGATTCTCTAAAAAAAGGCAGTCAATGTTTCCTCCTGACACAAGATCATTACGCACCTGTGCCTCTATTAATTTCCCCCTCTTTTTTGGAACACACGATACGATACATTACAAAACACAATTGTACTGGCTGCGCGTCGTACGCGATATATTGACTCCACTTTCCAGGAAACTGGAGCTGGACTAACGACGCTCAAAATAAATGGTGGTGGTGATTTATTCTCATTCTATCAAATTACCCGACTGGCTCATTATCTCTTATACAATATTAATGTCCAGCAAATGAACGGGTTTTCCTGAAGTTAGGAAAGATTTTAAGATATTTCACACTCGATTCCATTAGGCGTGAGAACGCACATAATACCATCAGTGTGTTCTCCAACACTCAGCCGGTCATTAGGGAATAGCATTGTGCAGAATACATCACAATCAGATCTATGCAATACTATTATGCCATAATGTGGCAAATGATTCATGCTAGCAGCTCTGAATTATTTGATCAACGTATGTTATTTATACGTAAATTTCACCCGACGACCAAGGGCACATTTCACGACATTTGGCTGGGATGCTCTTTATCTTGATACGATTAAATCGATCTCGATCTGGATTTCAACCAAGCGTTGATGCAATGATTATAGATAATACCTACTGATCAACAATTAGACAACTTATTGTTGGCAAAATCAATCAGGTTATCCAATTCGTCCACAGAAGAATCCTCGTTGCGAAAAGAATTGTTGTCGTCATCGTCATGATGATAGCAAGAACGAGAATAAAACGTTATTGTTGGCTCGAAGTGTTCTTTATTTTATGTTATCGACATAAAGTAAGAATTATCAAGTTGCGGTTATATCAAAACATGACCAGTCCCATTCGCGCAAGTTCTTTCTCAGTTTGGGCAACCTATGATAACATGGGCCAATTATCTGTTATGCGTACCATGCCCCTTGCCAAATCTGTTCAAGGTATCTGCAAATCTGATCTGCATCAGTATATTTAAAAAGTTTGCGTTTATTACAATTTTTATTAGGTATTATTTCCTAAGCGTGGATCAAAACTGCGTTACCTGCATGAAGCTCACACAATGGAAAAGATGTGAAAGGTTTCATCCTTGCCATAGTTTTAACTGTCGATTTGTTAAACTGGTTTTCCCTAACTTTGGCTTAAATGGAATAGGTCTTTGGATTATGGACGCGGATATTCTCTAATGGACGACGGCTGGATTATGAATGACGGACTAGACGCTTGTAATTATATAACTCACAGTAACAGGAAAAATTTGTCAGCGCTGTTTATTGTAACCAATGAACTTGTTACATTAATAAATATGTTTTCATTTCATTCGTGGATACGTTCTCAAAAAATGGCAATATGCGGAAGTAAGGTTTGTTATAGTAATTGCCAACTCCCTTCCCTGCTATTCCAATCTTGAGTGAAAAGCTAATCGCGCAAGATATCAATCTTTGTTCAGACAGTAAGCATCGTTGGGGAATGGGTAAATAGATTGACCACAGCTCAGATCTCAGCGCTTGGACGCGCGGGACACCAAGCTGACACCGTGGACCATAACCTAAACAATTTAACGGACCGCTTTTGCCAGGGGTTTTAAGTTTTCTCGACTCGACCACATTAATGAAGTTAAACGGTTGGGACAGGTCTACCGACACTGCATCTGATGTTCCGGCCTATGTTGAATCTTGGCCGCTGACAATCGCAGAATTTACGAATTTATGTCCCTCAAGGTTTTATCACTTGATTAGACAGTTGGCACACAAATCATTACATGATTGAAACACAATTAGTCACTATCACAATCGAAATGGTGTCGAAGAATTTGTTATCCCTGTATTTCTGTCCTAGTCATAATGCACATGGTGTCCAAGTATATGATTTACCGGAGTGTCTCTCACAGCAACACGGTTGAGACAAAGCATACCCTGCCACTTGCTAATAGGATACGATGAACAGCAGGGACCAATCATGCTCATGGTACCATACTGACCTACTGTTTACTATGATGATCTCCATCACCGATGTGGATGCTAGCGGGCTAAATTTATGTGATTTAAAGGAATAATTTATTCCCGAATAAATCAATAACAGCCCAGATTTATTACACAACTGCAGTCACATGCAATATTGTCCAATCATAGGTGTCCATCACTTTTCCTCCATAGCATAGCTCGTCATACAGACTTCAAAAAGTACCATGCAATGACGTCACGTTTCGATAACCCTCAGTAAAGGCAGTGACTGATAACTGTTTACCAGATATATCTGATGTCGATCGAGAATCTTGCACACGCGAGGGCACTAATTAACATTTCTTGACGTGTGCTGGAGAATAAAGTTTCGTTCGAGTTAGATAACTTTCAACTACAGGTCAATATTTCAAGGGCCTTCTCAGTTGGTGTAACCTTGCCTGGACGTACTGCATACCATTGTAAATTTCTCCACTGTAAACCCGGGACGGAAGATCTAATATCATGGAAATTGGCCCGAAGAATCATGGGATGAATCCAAATATTCGCATGCTATTTTAACAATTTGTGTGGACGAAAGTTAAGCAAATACATGTTTCTTACTTTATTCTCGTAAGTATAAAACAGGTAGATTTCAAGGTATACAGCTTTCATCCCTCCATCTATCCAGTGCCACCATCATAGAATCCTCATCGTTTTGGTGTCAATTTGAATTATGTGGGTTGTCTGCAACATGTAACGATTATGCGTCTTTTATATGGAAGTTTCGAGTTTCGAGTTGATCTTTAGATCTTCCGCCTTTCATTAACTAATGTGGATCAATTCCTAATTACAGCGTACATGAACAACGAGATACTGTCAACAGAAACTGGTAACTACAAAAATTTACTCGGATATGCAGTTGTTTGCTTTTATGAAAAGAACTGTTCAAACATCAGTTGAAATTCACTCGAGATATCCATAAACTCGAGTCTCCGTATCATTCTTGCATTTGCTTGAATAATGGCTTCGGTATCCACGGCTTCGACAGGAAAGGTTCATTGGGATAATGGCAACGCATCAATACACTGGAAATTCCTTGCCCAACAAAGTACAAATTCTCTAACAAAAACAACGGCAGAATACGTTTCATCGTCAAAACAAGATAATTACGCACCTGCGCATCGAATAATTTCCCGCATTTTTGAGCACGCGTTACCTTACCTTACCTTTGAGCACATGTCGCAAAACAGCGTCATACTAGCTGCGTTATTACCTGCGGCACGCAGGTCTACGGGAGGCTCGCGTTGTTGTTGTTCTTGTTGTTCTTGTGACTTTTTGAAATGCGCATGCGCTAAGAGAGTGTGATCTCTGCCACACTTTTCTTTTCAACCTCCAATCTCACATGACAACACTGCATTCAAGCGCGTTTGGATTCATTTGCAACTATATTCGGTGGAATGAATTATTGCTTCGTTGATTTCCGTTCAGACTTCAATTCTCTTACGTCAGTCGCTTTAAAGCTGTCGGTCGTCACATCAGTCACTGCCTTCAGATATTACCATTTTCATTGAACAGTATGCAGATGTATACACAATTTAAGATCCTTGGATTTCTTATATACCAAAGAAGATGAGCCGCAACCTTGTCGGTGGTTCAGCTAATTTGCATACAGTCCCAGGCGACTGTCTTAGAAAGTAGAAAAATAAGTTCACTACTTCTAGTAATCATTTTATCTACCCAATCTAGATAAAACACAAATTGGTGAAGAAGCATAACAAGTAACGCATTATCATTATGATTAACATTGAATAATACTTGGTATCAAATTATAGATCATGCATCATAAAAACAAACGCAACAATTACGTTTCAGAAGTAAGCGGAACAACTCAGCAACTTTCACCGAATAAAGATGTTTAACTTTACCCCCAAGCAATTCGCATATATGGAAATATGTTTTGAAAGGAAGAATAACTTTTTCCCTCTGTGGGAATCGAAACAATGACCCTCCAATCCCTGGACTTGCACTTAATGTCTTAGCTATACCGACTCATTGATAATACTCAAAACTGACTTTATGCGCAAACGGTTTTATAATACATAAATGACTATGTACTATTTAATGAGTCCGACAACCCTATGCGCGAACAGTACATCATAGTTATATTGTGTACTTTCGGTTACAAGCATGAAATTTGGCACATAGCTATTTCGAATGATCCTCTTTCGGAACCAGTCCCTCTATCCTCAT
Source organism: Hanleya hanleyi (assembly GCA_036873755.1). NCBI lineage: Eukaryota > Metazoa > Mollusca > Polyplacophora > Lepidopleurida > Hanleyidae > Hanleya > Hanleya hanleyi. The sequence continues at coordinate 128,763 of JAVTVY010036745.1, read as the reverse complement.
TCTCGCAAGCCAGGGCCTTGCTTCGCTGGTATTGATGTTCTCGTCCTCTTCCGCACTCATAATCCCTTTAGAATTGCATTAATCACTTCCGTAAAATCAATACTTATGTGTATCAGCAGACAACGGGCAGAAACATGTTGCATTTAACATCATTCTCTCAAGTCAGAGCCCATTTCTGCTAGAACTTACTGGTTCTACACTTCACAATTTACGTTACTTTGTCAATCAGTTTTACGAATGAAATTACGTCATATATTAGCAGATACTGACCATAAAAGCGATCTATTTGACCTCGTTGTCAATGTCTTAGCTATACCGACTCATTGATAATACGCAAAACTGACTTTATGCGCAAACGGTTTTATAATACATAAATGACTATGTAGTACTTAATGAGTCCGACAACCCTATGCGCGAACAGTACATCATAGTTATATTGTGTACTTTCGGTTACAAGCATGAAATTTGGCACATAGCTATTTCGAATGATCCTCTTTCGGAACACAGTCCCTCTATCCTCATTCTCGCAAGCCAGGGCCTTGCTTCGCTGGTATTGATGTTCTCGTCCTCTTCCGCACCCAGAATCCCTTCAGAATTGCATTAATCACTTCCGTAAAATCAATACTTATGTGTATCAGCAGACAACGGGCAGAAACATGTTGCATTTGACATCATTCTCTCAAGTCAGAGCCCATTTCTGCTAGAACTTACTGGTTCTACACTTCACAATTTACGTTACTTTGTCAATCAGTTTTACGAATGAAATTACGTCATATATTAGCAGATACTGACCATAAAAGCGATCTATTTGATCTCGTTGTCAAAAGCTAGGACCTTGATTTCCTTGAGAGTTTTTTAAATTTATTTTGATACCTTTCATATTGACTTGGAAGTCATTTTCGCGAATGCAATAATTTGATGTACCAAAAGATAATAACGAGAATTCGACATGATTCTCTTATACACACAGACCTTGTTTAGTGAACTAACCCTGAAATTTCGCACTTAAATCACCTCCCGAATGACTTAATGACAAACATATTCGCGAATTGATTATAGGGCGATATCCATAGATACTGACAAGAAATGTTTCTTATTTGCAGAATTTGACTTAAAAAAAAAAATTAATAAAATTATCAACCTTCGAAAAGGCTTGACCAAACATGTCGGATGAGGTGATATCTCCTAAGGATGAAATAGGTAATCATTTGTATAGAAGGAGCAAACCATGTATTGATATTGGCTTGCTGCATGGAAAAGAGTGTCAAGGTACCGTATTTAGTTTGCAGATGATAACGCACATAAATGCAGAAACTTAATTTATTATTCTAATCGAATATCAAGACTGTCACAGGCCTCAATTTGAATCGTGAAAAATGTCATTATGCCTCTTGAACAGTTCGATAAAGCCTTCAACCCCATTCCATAGTTTCACAGATCAAAGTGATAGACCTGATAATAAGTTCATTGAAAATTAACTTTGACGGAAATATAAATTTTCCATTTTGCTCGGCAAAGTAAGCGAGAAGGGAGACTGAAGAGCGTAGATGTTCGCGCTATGACTAAATCCTTGAAATTTGTTTGGATTTCCAAATATTTGAAAGCCTTTTTGATTTGCAAAAATCAACGGCTGAACGGAATGTTTTGAAACTTGGAATTCACGATACTTGTACCAAGACATTGCCAAAGCGATTATTGTGACTTCGTCTGTCAATTCAGTATAGACGGCACGGACCAGTCAACATCGTCGGATTTTGAACGAGGAAAGCGAATATATATATACTGTGTCAAATCTATTAGTCAATTCCTGCAATTGTGGGTTAGAAGTTGAAAATTACTTCCCTTGGCATGAAAACACTTGCAGATGGCGCTTTTTTTCTACAATTACCACTACCTCCGCTGATATGTCTTTCACTGTATTATTGCCACTGCCGCAGGTTTTGACTACAATGTAGTCATTTCTCACTTGTATACGATATATTGACTCCGCCATCCAGGAAGTTGGAGCTGGATTACCGGCGGTCGAAATACATGGTGGTGGTGATTTATTTCCATTTGATCAAATCAGCAACTCATTATCTCTTATACAATATTAATGTCCAGTTAATGAACGGAGAACATTTCAAGATATTTCACACTCGAGTCCATTAGGTGTGAGAACGCACATAATACCACGGTTGTGTTTCCCAACACTCATCCGGTAATTATAGTATAGCACTATGCAATACTATCATTACGGCATAATGCGGAAATTGATGTATGCCGCCATCTCTGAAAGGAAATTATATGTCCAAGCGTATATTATTCGAAGGTCGTTTCCAAAATTGCACGAGGACGATAAACCTGACAACATATTCCATATATCACGGCTTGAATTCCTTGCCTGGGATGAATTTTCTACTCTACTTTCTTTGCTGTATATATTATGGTATTGGGCGATTCCACAGGTTATGCCCATAAAACATCAATATTTTAAATGGCTGGATTCGCACAGGTCTTTGTACCTTGTAATACAAAATTAATTTTTCAGAACTTAGTCCATGTTAAATTTGAGAGCGGTATCAAGCAAAATTCATTATTTAAGTGATAAATACTGGGATTCTGCATTTTTTCTCAGAGAATAACACGTTTAGGTAAGGAAAAGATTTCATTATCATGAAAGGTAAGTGAGTATCAATATATTTCATAAAATTCGCCTTTATTACAATTTTTATTATTTCTTAAGCGTGGACCAACACTTCCTTACGTGCGTGATTCTCAAAAAATGGAAAAGGTGTAAAAAATTGTCATTGTCACAGTTTTAGCTGTCGATTGTCGAACTGGTTTCCCCCATCTTTTGCTTAAACTTATTCAATTATTCAATTTGCCCAAAAAAGGCATGGTAAATTATCTAATAAATACGTTGCATATCTTTCACGCTTCCAAGACATCGCATCTTGTATTTTTACCCGAAAAAAGATTTTCCTCGAAATACGATGTAGTGGACATATATTCATTTGTGTCATCTAGTATTTTTCGTTAACATCGAAAATTAACTTTGCGTAACGTGTGTGACGCTACACGAATGAGACAGCATGAAAGTTGCAATGCTTATATAGTCACGACTACAACGGCCGGTTCACTGATACTAAACCGAACTTTGATAGAATAGTGTAGTTCTGTCGAATCAGATTGCTTATTGATTATTTCTTTTGACGGTTCGCCAATATCCGGTTTACTTTATGTTTTTAGTTTTGGTCGACACTACCTGTATTAAACTTCGAATGGTGTACCCTTGCAGATGTACTATCATGTTTCTATCTAAATTCTCAAAAGGTAAAATAGGTCATGTCAAATCGAGAGAAAAGAATTGTTCCCTCTGAGAAACTGATATTGGTAAACCATTTCGAATTAAAAACTGTTTGCGATCACGTCATATTCATTTCATGTTTCTTGGTATGCTGGCTTTCTGTCGTGGACGTCACCTGTTGGCGTAAACGCCAAGGTATGTTTTCGCAATGTTTTGTAATGCATAAATTAAGGAATTGTCTCATTTCGTAGGAAAAGTAGCTTCAAATTTTCGTAGGTGAATAGTGTGAACAGTCTTTAACATAAATAGACGGCCAAGCTGCTCGGATATGTGTATGAATTAGTCCATGGGCCAGAGTTGAAACTGTTGGCACCTCAGGTGGCAAATTCTTGTAATGATTTTTGAAGAGGTATATATCTGTAGATGTTATCCATATGTGATAACCGTTGCATATCGGTAGCTTAATGGTAGTACACCACATTTTTCAACCCTACCCCTTTCCCTGTTCTAAATCCAAACTTGAGGGGTGGGGTAGGGTCAGTCGGATATTTTTTTATGCGTCCCTCTAGATATCTAGATAACTAAAACTTCGCACACTTTGGACATAGGTGCTTTTCTATTGAAACAAGCAAACATCATGTCACATAAGCATTTGGTGACGTCACAGTGACGTAATGATCCAGTGAGCCATTTATCGTCCCTTTTCTTGTCCACTTTTATTTGATTTTTTCAAATTCTGCTTGTACTACTTGGCATGGCAGATTCGATTCAGGTTGATTGAACAAGTATTTCTATGTAGATGTTACCCATATCTGATAACAGTTGCAGATCGACAACTTATGGGTAGTTATAGAACACTTTCGGAACCCTACCCGCCCTCATTCTGAACACAAATATGGGGGGTGGGTTATCGTTCCTCGAATATTTTCATCATTCTTGCCGCTAGGGGGCTGTAATTTTTCACACACTACATTTAGGTCCTTGTTTATAGAAACCAGTAAACATAATTGAATAAAATCCCTTGATGACGTCACTATGAAATCAGTTTTTTCCGGCCTTTTAGTCTATTTTCATTACATACTTATTTAGTTGGCACCATATGAGGTATTATTATGTAGTTATAGCCTTTGAATATCAGTAGCTTAAGGATAATTATGGTTCATTCTACGAAACCTCACCTTATCATTCAATAACAACCGTTGGGGGTGGCGGGGTATGGCCCACCAGATATTTTCTTTAAATCGATGTCTAAAGAGCTAAACAATTTTACCCTATACATTTTAGTTCAATGCTATTATAAAATGCTAAATAAAATGATAAAATGTTTAATTACATCATCGTATCTCGCCAGAGTGACACATATATCTCTTTCATTATAATTGTGTGTGAGCCGGAAGTGTTATTTATTATTTGGGGGTTGAATGAGGACAGTTCTATTAAAATCATAATATTCCATCGATTTTAATACTAGTAGATTCTTCAGTGCAAAAACATGCCAAACGATGGAAGAGCGAGGCAAATTTAATTCATCGTAGTGTTGCGTAAAAATGGACTGTCGATCTAATTTTACTATTTCGTGTTGACAATGTATGCTCGACATGGAGTACATTTTCTGTGCAACATGTATCATGATTGCTGAGTGTTCAACCCCAATACATTCTGGGAACTTGGGTAATATCTCGCCCCAGCGTGAGAACCCGAATGTGTGTTAAGGACGTAACCAGAATCGTGTTGGTAGGAGTAGAATATCGAATATGTGGCAGGAGTAGAGTGCTATTCAGCGTGGGCCATTGAAAGCACAGGCGATGTTCGGGTCAAGTTTTCAACGTAGGTAAACTCAGGTTACTTTACCACCGCGTGTTGGTGTGGTATTAAATAGGGTACAGCCAGTGGATGGAAGAGACAAACGAACTGTACAAGATTTAATCACCGAAGACACAACGAATTCAAATCTGGAGGCTATTCTGTTCAATTCAATAAAATGCGTCTGACCGGTTTTGTCAGGAGGAAATAGTTTCTAACCATAATTGCATGATATGTAATGCAAAACGGATATCAAACTATTGAACCAATCCAGGAACGACAGTTGTCAACAGATAAGACTGTATGGAGATTTTAGTATACGACTAATATCATTCCAAACGGTATAATACTATGCCTGTGTAGAAGTTTGTTTTATTAGTGTCTTGTGAATAAGGGCTTTCAATTATTGATGCAGAACTTCCACAAGAGTCCTAAGTGATTGTATCACCATCACAGATATCTAGAACAGGTCATGACTATGCAGGAAAATGTATAATTAGGGCATGTTCTCCTAGAGTTGTTAGCATATGTTACTCCCTATTTAGTTATATGAATATGATACATATAATAAGGGTAATGTCGTTGAAAACGATGCAAATTCTAAGACGGTCAACATTGGCTCATCATAAAGGGTGACAATATGTTGTAGCATTTGTAAATTGAGAAGGTATTTGTATTCATCAAGGTTAATTGTGATTATAACAAAATGGCAGACATCTAAAGTCTTGTCGCCGAATATGGTAGATTAAGCGGAAAATTCCATTTCGTCAGATTCATACCAATAATGACAGAAGAACAAAATTTGGTGGAAAGATACGGATAGGAAGGACGATTGGTGGTCAACATGAGAATCAATGGAAATATCGCAACATCTCGGAATATTTCCTTAATTGTTTTTCACTACGTCTTCCGTACGGCCACTGTTTGACCGCTTACGCTCTTTAAATAAACATAACAGGATTCACCACTTCATTTGGTCCAAGTAAAAATGAGAAAATAAAATAACCCAAAAATTCGATCAAAATTATCATCATTATTATTCAGTCACGGTGACGTCATCACAGCATCAGATGAAGGTTTCAAAAGATGCTTCAATGAAAACGGGCATGGAGATACAGGATGGTACATTTCAGCTCTCTAACCAGAATGGAAATATCGGAAGATCATACCCTACCTGTAAACTTGGGTTGAGAATACAGAAAGAAGTAGGTCCCGGAAAATGTAATGTACACATGTAACAACCCATAAACTACAGATATACAACGGCTGCCACACATGGATAGCATTTGCATGCAAATACCCCTTACAAAATATGAACCTACTCTGTTACATCACGATTTACCAGCAAGACTGGAAAAACATATTGAAAATAATGGAAAAACATATTGAAAATAACGAAAAAATTTAAAATAATTATTGTCCAAGTTATGACGTCACTTTACGATAATTTCAAACCCAGTTAACTTGTTTCGGTAGGCGTATACCTCATGTGCAGAAGGGGAAAAAGTTATAGCTCTCTAGCAACAGAAATAATAAAAATATTTAAAAAATCATGCCCCACCCCCCAAATTTGGTTTCAGAATGTGATGGGGGGGGGGTCAGAATGTGTACTATAACTACCACTACGCTACTCATCTGAATGTGTTATCACATATGGGCAAAATCTACATACACATGCCTCTTCAAAGAACATTTACCAAAGGTTATACGTCACATGATGCCAGCAGAATTGGAAAAAAACAATTGAAAAAAACAACCAAAATTTCGACAATAAATGCTGCGACATGTTATTACATGTCACTATGACGTCATAAAACAGCAATATTAAGATAGTTTAACTTGTGCCAATGGACCAGGGCCTGCCCCCAAAGTATGTACAGTTTCAGCTCTCCAGCGGCAGAAATAACTAATATATCCGGGGAACCATTCCCCTGCTCCCATTGTTTGAGTTCGGAATACGGGCAGGTGTGGGGCTAAGAAAGTGTGTTTTGCTACCGTTAAGCTACCGATCTGCAACGTTTATCATATATGGATAACATCTACATACATGTAACTCTTCGGAAAACATTAGAACTATCTAGGACTAGTTTTTCACCTAAATGTCTTCAGGACAGCCTCGCAACGCCGCAAACCGTGATGAAGAGAGGACGTGAGTAGAGCTGACTTCTATAGAAGTCCAATGTATCCCAACAGTGTGACCGTCGACTTCTCGTGTCGGTACCGTTTTGAAATTGGCTGGCAGTTGGTCGGCGCTTTCAGCATGTTGTTGTTGTCGAGTCCAAGTTTTCTTCATCCGAGTGTCGAATGAAGTTTTATAAGGTCCACGTATTGTGCTATGAGGGTGTAGATTTAACTGTGAATACAAAAGACAGTTGCCATAATAGTTGGTTGATTCAAAGTATCGATCGTTCACGGTGTTCATCAGGAGGAGTAGAGATAATATATCTAACACCGTTTTAATAACCACTTACTCATGTCTAAATTAATATGATTAGTTTATTTTTAATTGAAAATAAAATGTGCATGTGCTATTTGGGCCTTTATAATTCAGTTTTATATTTTTGATAAATAGGGTCGTTGTTTTGTTATAAATGCATGCTGGTTGTATTTATATTATCATTTAAATTAAAGTGATACCTCCCCCTCCTTACAAACTAACGCCTTTGGAGTTTCAATATACATGTTTATATAGTACATCTTGTATCTTTTAAAAACACAGTATTTATTTTAAAACCAAACGTAAAGTATTTATTTTTTATACCCAAGTACCGTTTTAATTTTAATTGATTCTTTTTTAAAGCAAACTCAATGACCTGGCCTACATCATCCAACTTAGGATGGGAGGCCACAAATTCAAAATTTATTTGTTTGTTTGTACCGATCGTAATACAGATCTTCTGATAATCTAATTGTATCTTTCAAAAATGCCAAGAGGGCACGTTTCAGGAATGCATACGGGAGGAACATTATTGTTTGCGTTCTGGAAACGTTTGGGATGCAACCTCAAAAATTAATGCACCTGCATATCAGATTGACATGTTGGAGGATTTTATTAAATACATTATGCAAAAGCCATAACCCATCACCCAAGGTCCTTCGATTTCATGTCCATGGAACACTTTTGAAAGGCGATGGATTGTCTATTCGCGGCAAATATTTGTTCATGCGATTAGTTTGAAACGATACGAAGCTGTGTTTCTTAAACAAATAACGACAGCCCGAGATCTTCAGAACCTAAACTTGTTATTAGCATACCATGACGTTTTACGCCAATAAGCGACGGTCGACGTGGAAATGAAGCATACCAAGGACTATCGACTGGCTACGAAGTGGTTGCAAGTATCTTTTAATTAGAAAATATTTTCATCCATATTGTTTTGAGAAACATATTGCTTTTCATTCGCATTGACGTTCCCAGGAATTTGCATAGAGTAGTGATAGTTCATCCGAAAGGGTATACTATTCGAATTTCAATACAGGTAGGTTTACGCCAAAAGCTAAGGAAAACAAGTAATCCTTTCTGAGATTCACGAACGGTCCAATGAAATGCTATCACATCAATTTGATTCACCATAACACACTGCTCTGTGAAAGGTTCGAGACTGTACCAGAAAGATTTCACTGACTGCAAATGAAAAGTCTTACATCTAGTGTTTAATAAGCCAGGATTTTGTTTGCAAATGGTTCTCGTGTATCAGGTCGGAGAGTGATCATGCGGAGGAAGCAGTGACCCAACTGTTAGCATGACCCAACCGTCAAATGTAGTGAATCCTAGGTGAAGGTAACTTCATACATACCTGTATGTTTACATGTATTTGGTTAAAAGATCAAGTAACACCGACGAAGTGACTCTGATGCTGACAACAAAATTGTTGCAAGAGTATGTACAGGTATGTCAATGAGCGCTATTTCTAGTAAATGTTGGTGTTGTTTATAATACAGTGCATGGATTTAGTGATATTCTGCGCTGCACATATAAATTTAGCAAACATGACTTTGTGTCTTGCATTAATTTTGCTATACATTATATTGTTGCTGATTGTTTTTAGTTTAGTATTTGACCTGTCCAGCTGAACAGTTTACCGGGTTTTCCTGGTTTTAGCTTCAGCCAGTAGACTGTACTGACCTTTCCCAGATTTCATTAGCGTAACGCCAAACTGTTACGCACGTAACGGCTCTATCTCTGTTTGGCCAGCCAATATTTTAATAGACACAGCTGAGCTTGGATGTTTCACTTGAATGTCTTTGCATATATATTTGAGCAAAAAGGATGATTTCGGATCACTGAAAATTAGCCTCTGGATGTCACACATGTGAATGATTCTAGATAATATATACTGATGTTGAAAAAATGTTAGGTAAATGAAACGTAGTTTATTCTTCAACTGAAAAATCCTCATTGACCAGAGGTTCGGTGATGATAATGACGACCACGATGATAGTGACCAGAGGTTATTCATGTTTGACATGGATTAAAATGATCAAGTTAAGGTTGTGAATTAATGCACGTTCAGCCCTATTCAACTAGCTTGTTCTTTGCACTATGTGCAATCTATGACTGCAGTGGTCATGCAGTTATCTGTCACGAGTGTCGTACCGAATCTGTCATGAGTGTCATACTGATTGTTAAATCTATCCCTGTTCCATGACAGTACATCTTCCGAAGTAATTATGTTCCTGGATGCAACTGCGTGAAATACCTGAAGGCTATATCGCTTGTGCCAATTGTAAGATAAAACATCAAACGACAAAGTATGCAGTGCTTGGCGAATGAATATCGGCATCTTCCTACAATTTCGTCATGGAATTGAGTTATGTTTGTCAAGTCTGTTTATTGTAATCGAAGCAATAACCCAATTCGCAAAAACATTTTCCTGACTTTCAGGAATACGATCCAAAAAGTAAGATTAATTATAGCAAGTGACAACTCGCTTTTCTGTGATGCCAATCCTTGGTGAAAGGTTAATCGCCACGGAGATCAAGCTTCGTCCAGACGGTTAGCATCGTCGGTAAATGGATTGACCACAGGTCAAATCTCAGAACTTGGACACGCGGGATATCAAGCTGACACTGTGGGCCATAACCTATACAATTAAACAAGACGCATTTGCCAGGGGCTATAGTTTTAATCGACTTCAACAGAGTCATGAAGTTAAGAGATTGGGACTAGTCCACCTGGCCTAGAGTGAACCGTGGCCGTTGTCCATAGCAGCACTGACACATCATTATCCCTCAAGGTTGTATCATCTCGTGAGACAATTGACACAAACCATTACCTAAAGGAAATAACACTATCCGAATAATCGATTCGAGAGTGACGAGATGCAGGAGAGACAGCAGCGACACTTTATTGCCTAGACGCTGTCCAATTTGAGAAACGATCTATTTTCTAAATACTTTTGATAGATGAATTATCTGTCGGTTGAAATATGAGAAAATGTCAAATGATGTTTTCGGTCAGGGTTCAGATGAAACAAACCTAACAGCCTGATTCACGGAGCAAAAACGACAACTAATTTTGTTGGATCTCTGTCAAATGCATAAGGATGCTATGAATACCACTGACGTTTGCTGAACTTCGAGGAGAGGTATTCGGTAAAATCATCTCCATCACCAATGAAATATTGAGGCCATCCTGAATGTTACAGGGTTCAATTTATATGAACTGAAGGAATAGTTCCCAGCTCAGATTGAGGACTGTTTATCGCTGCAATTTTCTCGAAAATAAATCAGTAACAATTCACACCAACATACCAACAATCACCGACAGTATTGTCCAATCATAGAGCTTGAGTCACATTTCCTCTATAGCTGATCGGGCGTACATCAACGCTTACTTTGGAGTCACATCATTATCTCGTGGTAACTAACATGACAGCGACTGATCACTGTTGAACAGAAATATCTGACGCCGATCTGGATGCCTGCTTACCTGGTGCACTAATTAACAGTCCTTGAAGTCTGTTGTGAAATAGATTTGCGCTCGAGTTGGATAATATGACGTTACGGTTACCGGGTATATATTACATGAGCACCCTCATTAGTGTAACCTTATCTGGAGGGAGGATATCCCCACTGTAATATCATGGTAATTGGCCTAAATGACCATAATTTGAATCCAGATGTTGACAAGGGGGTTAGCAGTTTGCACGGATAAACACCCTTTTGGCCCAGTCGAAGCAATAATGAGACAAACGTTCGGTCTCGGCATGCTATCGTGTTGATTTTTTTCTTTTTAGAAAAATGTTACCTGTTTTCTTCACACTCGGTTTGTAAACATGATACACGTCGTGTTTGTGGACCAGATATCATGTTTCATGCTAACGCCCAGTGTTCAGCATTCCGATACATTAAGATAAGCACAGTCATAAAAAAAAGTCAGTCAGTTGCGGGGCATGCTCGGCTTCGTTGTTGATAAAGCAGTCTTGAATCATAGTGCCATTTCATTATTACAATTGTGTTGATGGGCACCAAGAATGTGTGCGTGTTTTATCAAAAACCGTACCACTAAAACTTAACATGTTGTGTGTAACATACAAGAATGACATAAATTCTTCGGTTAAATCACCATATTATAGCTTCTTCGCGTGCATTGTGTTTTTGTATATAATTATATATCCAACACCATCAATCGAAACAATTTAGAAAGATTGATAGCAAAGTTGTATACTGTATATAATTATATATCCAACACCATCAATAGGAACAATTTAGAAATATTGATAGCAAAGCATATTCTTGCGAGACAAATGGGAACTGGATGTATAAATATGATGGAGAACGCTTATTTTTGTCCAAAACAATTACTTAAGGTGCATGCGCAATATTTCATAGTTGTCATAGTTAGGGTAAGAGAACTGAAATATCCCCGAAGAGTCCTGTGAGCATTGTTCGGCATCAAACACAACTACAAATATGACCCTCATTATCACCATTAACCAGCGGTCATAAAACGAAATAACGGCTTAACGTTATATTAAGAACTAATTTCTTAATTAACTACTACGATCTGACGAGGCTTTATCGTTTGCGACATGAGCATAATAAAACATCAAATAACAAAGGGTGCAAGGCATGACAAATGAATACCGGGCTCTACAATTTCATCACCTTATTTGTTGAGCTTCGGTTAGACTGGTAAATTCGGTTTATTTTATCAATGAATCAGTTAAATGCGTAAATACGTTTCCCTAACATTCATGGATACAGCCTCAATATTGGCAATATGCGTAAGTAAAATTCCTTATAGCAATTATCAACTCGATTTCCGATTATTCCAAACATTAGTGAACAGTTAATCGCGTCGGAGATCAAGCTCCGTCGAGCCGGTTAATATCATTGCTGAATGAGTAAATAGATTGACCACAGGTCAAATCTCGGAACCTTGACACGCAGGATATCAAGCTGGCACCATGAACCATAATCTATGCAATTTAACGAGTAGCGTTTGCTCGGGGCTTTAGTTTTAATCGACTCCACCACAGTAATGAAGTTAAGAGATTGGGACTGGTCCACCGAGACAGTGTTATTCTGGCCTAGAGTGAATCGTGACCGTTGTCCATTGCAGTACTTACAGATCTATATCCCTACAGGTTTTACCTCTCATGAGACAAGTGATACACAGAATCACCTTGGTGAAACGAAAGTACAATGTAGTTAATAACACTGTCGAGAGAGACTAGACACAGAAGAGACAGCAGCGACGAGATATAGCCCAGACGCTGTGAAATCTACGGTATGATGATCCTGTGTCCTGAATACTTTATATCGATCAATTATCTGTCAGGTGAAATGTCGATAGCGGACGCAGTGAACAAATGTAAGATCAGTCTTCATCCAGGTATACAAAGGAGTGGAACCAGAATTTATTCGACATGAAAAACAGGGACATTTAGAAGCTTGAACTGCAATATTTATAGAATCCACAGCAAAAATATGATGTCCGATAAAGATGTTGTCCGTAGTGATACAACGCACATAGAAGTATGTAATGTCCGAAGTTTCACTGAGACCATAGTCGTTCGCAGTATAACAAATTGATATTTTCGATCGCGTTCCATATGCAACGATTGCGAACACAGCAGCCTCAGTTGGTTTTAGCATAAAAGACAACTAATTTTGTGTGACCTATGCCAGATCAATTAGGATGCGATGAATAACAGTGACCAAGTTCCTCGGGGTACCGTACTGGACTAGAAACGTTTCTATCAAATCATCCTCATCACCAATGCAATGTTGTATCCATGTTGACCAACGGTGAGCTGCCATTTTGGATGACATCGAGCTAAATGCATGTGATTGAAGCAATACTGTCCTGCTCAAACTGAGGACTGTTTATAGCCTACAAAATTGTCAAATAATACAGTTTTAGTCACTTTTCCTTTATAGGAGCTCATACGTACATCAAGCGTATTTTGGAATGACGTGGTTACTTTCTGCTAACCACAGATCATGGCAGTGACTGATCGCTGTTGACCAGAAATATCTGACGCCGATCTAGACTCCTGCATACCTGGGGCACTAATTAACAGTCGATGAAGTCTGCTATGGAATATATTTGCGCTCGAGTTAGATAATTCGATGTTACTGATATATAGTTCATGAACACCTTCATTACTGTAACCTTGAATTAAAGGAGAGTATCCTCACTATAAATCTCTCCGCTGTATATCCGAGACGGAGATTTTTAATAGCATGACAATTGGTTCGAATGCTCATGGACTCAATGCAGAGGTTGGCAAAGCGTGTTTGCAATTTACGTGAATACTACCCACGAGACAAATTTTCGCCTAGATCTCCTGTCCTCCCCGATTTTTATCCTTTTTTTTTCTTTTTTAACTAAAACCCGATCTGTTTATTCAAATTCACTGGGTTTGATAGCATTTGACAGATGCACTCCGTGTTAGGGACCAAACAGCCTAGGCCTGTTTCGGCGTAGCGACGATACAGCTCACCAATCTCCAATGTACGAGTTGTCACAGCGAAACAGCTCACCAATTACCAGTATATGAGTTGTCAGAGCATTTCCATCATAGCTCTCTAGATTTGTATCTAATACCGCTTATGCCGGTGCTAGGGGCTGTGTGGTCATATCATCCAAGTTGGCACACGAACAGGTACAATAAAAGCGTACCTGAGATACAACACATATCACGAATCGTTAGATTCTTGGTATGTGCTTTACAATAGGTTAACCAGAAGACTATTCTGTGAAGTCATGTGACACGGTCAATATGTTGGCACCGCTTCCCACTTCCCTTATATGTGTTGTAATTTTTTCCTGTATATGGCGAGATTCTGCTGGTGGTCGTTTCGTCCCCGATGCACGCCCCCTGTACAGACCTTTTGGTCTTTGATATATGTTGGCATTTGTGGGAAGTTGATGCTGGGTCAACATCGGGCCTTACAGACTAGTCTTTTGTGTTAAATGCCGTCATTTACATCTGACGACGATACAGCTCACCAATCTCCAATGTACGAGTTGTCACAGCGAAACAGCTCACCAATTACCAGTATACGAGTTGTCAGAGCATTTCCATCATAGCTCTCTAGATTTGTATCTAATACCGCTTATGCCGGTGCTAGGGGCCGTGTGGTCATATCATCCAAGTTGGCACACGAACAGGTACAATAAAAGCGTACCTGAGATACAACACATATCACGAATGGTTAGATTCTTGGTATGTGCTTTACAATAGGTTAACCAGAAGACTATTCTGTGAAGTCATGTGACGCAGTCAGTATGTCGGCACCTCTTCCCACTTCCCCTATATGTGTTGTAATTTTTTCCTGTATCTGGCGAGATTCTGCTGGTGGATGTTTCGTCCGGAGACACGCCCCCTGTACAGACCTTTTGGTCTTTGATATATGTTGGCATTTGTGGGAAGTTGATGCTGGGTCGACATCGGGCCTTACAGACTAGTCTTTTGTGTTATATGCCGTCATTTACATCTGACGACGATACAGCTCACCAATCTCCAATGTACGAGTTGTCACAGCGAAACAGCTCACCAATTACCAGTATACGAGTTGTCAGAGCATTTCCATCATAGCTCTCTAGATTTGTATCTAATACCGCTTATGCCGGTGCTAGGGGCCGTGTGGTCATATCATCCAAGTTGCCACATGAACAGGTACAATAAAAGCGTACCTGAGATACAACACATATCACGAATCGTTAGATTCTTGGTATGTGCTTTAGAATAGGTTAACCAGAAGACTATTCTGTTAAGTCATGTGACGCAGTCAGTATGTCGGCACCTCTTCCCACTTCCCTTATATGTGTTGTAATTTTTTCCTGTATATGGCGAGATTCTGCTGGTGGACGTTTCGTCCCCGAGGCCCGCCCCCTGTACAGACCTTTTGGTCTTTGATATATGTTGGCACTTGTGGGAAGTTGATGCTGGGTCGACATCGGGCCTTACAGACTAGTCTTTTGTGTTAAATGCCGTCATTTACATCTGACGACGATACAGCTCACCAATCTCCAATGTACGAGTTGTCACAGCGAAACAGCTAACCAATTACCAGTATACGAGTTGTCAGAGCATTTCCATCATAGCTCTCTAGATTTGTATCTAATACCGCTTATGCCGGGCCTAGGGGCCGTGTGGTCATACCATCCAAGTTGCCACATGAACAGGTACAACAAAAGCGTACCTGAGATACAACACATATCACGAATCGTTAGATTCTTGGTATGTTCTTTAGAATAGGTTAACGAGAAGACTATTCTGTGAAGTCATGTGACGCAGTCAGTATGTCGGCACCTCTTCCCACTTCCCTTATATGTGTTGTAATTTTTTCCTGTATATGGCGAGATTCTGCTGGTGGACGTTTCGTCCCCGAGACCCGCCCCCTGTACAGACCTTTTGGTCTTTGATATATGTTGGCATCTGTGGGAAGTTGATGCTGGGTCGACATCGGGCCTTACAGACTAGTCTTTTGTGGTAAATGCCGTCATTTACATCTGACGACGATACAGCTCACCAATCTCCAATGTACGATTTGTCACAGCGAAACAGCTAGCCAATTACCAGTATACGAGTTGCCAGAGCATTTCCATCATAGCTCTCTAGATTTGTATCTAATACCGCTTATGCCGGTGCTAGGGGCCGTGTGGTCATATCATCCAAGTTGCCACATGAACAGGTACAATAAAAGCGTACCTGAGATACAACACATATCACCAATCGTTAGATTTTTGGTATGTGCTTTAGAATAGGTTAACCAGAAGACTATTCTGTGAAGTCAGGCGACGCAGTCAGTATGTCGGCACCTCTTCCCACTTCCCTTATATGTGTTGTAATTCCGATGTATTAAGGACCACGCTGTCATAAAGATCAGATCGTTGTGGGCATGCTCGGCTTCGTTATTGATCAACAAATCTTGAACCACAAGGCTATTTCATTATCGTAAAAGTGCGCGGATTGTGTACGTGTTTACCCTAAATCGTATTCCGCTAATTGTTGTGTTACAAAAGGGAAAGGCAGTATTGATCAGTTGAATAACCAAATTATAGCTTCTTCATTTATGCTAGATGGATCGCATTTCTCCTCTAATCATCTCATGCATTGTACTTTTTGTAGATAATTATATATCCGATACCACCAATCGGAACAAATTAGAAACATTGAGAGCATAGCATATACTTACGAGGCAAATGGAAACTGCATGTATATGATTGAGAGCGATTATTTTTGTCAAAAACAAGTACTTGATCAACGCGTATGTATATTATTTCATAGTTGCAAACCGGAAGAGTTCCGAGGGACTTGCATATTAAACTACAAGACCGTGGTTTCGGAAGAATTATATGGCACCGTTTGGTCATCAAGCAAATTTTTTAATCCGTTTTATATTAAAAGTCAATATGCGCAGCTTGTCATTTTTTTATATTAAAACAACCTTTTCAGGTAAAAGGTTCAGTTTTAGATATTAAATAGGACGGTGGATATTATGAACAGAATTGCACATTGGACATGATGGACTGGCGTTGAGAGAAATTGAACAGGCGCTACTGTTGGTTTTATGTAACAAATCATTATCGGAACGTTTGGATGGATGGCGAACTATAGTTGGTAACATCCGTTGGTGTATTCAGTGCCTTGTCGTGACAAGAATAAGTGTTTTTGTTCGATAAAATAAGAAAATATATTAAACGAATAGGCCCCTGGTGAGTGGTACAAACACTGTTGCTGATTGTTATGATTCAAATCAAAGGGGAAACGCTTGGATGGATGGATAGCCGGGGCAATATAATTGTCAACATCATATATGTATTCAGTGCATTATCGTAAAAAGAGCGGAGTTTTTATTGATATGCATCGTCTTCATGTGCCAATCATCGACGAGGCCGTTTAAATTTGAAAATGAATTCACAAGTCGACAAAAAGGTCAATTGGTCATAGGACGTCACAGGAAATATCGTTTTCGCAAAGTGAACGGAGCAACATTTTCAAACCCGTCACATTTTTATCTCATCTCGCTATCCATCAAATTTTCCAGTCATATTTGCAAGTTAGCACATGCACGTATAGTTAACTTCATTTCCCCACAAGCAGTGAGCCCAGTGACTGAGGTCTGAAATGATTCTGCAGCAGATTTCTACCTCTGCCATGAACAATTAATATAATATACGATCTGCTTTAGAAAAACGAAATAAACGTGTCGATACGATGGTAGATGGCAGTTAAACGTTTAAAATAACAATGGTCAGAGGGAAACATATTTTAAACTGCTCATATGAATACATAAACTATGCAAGGTAGTCGAGTTCGAATTGTAATTGCTCGCAAGCACGATATCTGCTTTAATCACTGGGTTTAGTTCATGAAACCATGTAAAAACCAAGCATAATGCACGTGCTTTGGGAGTTTATTTCATAGTTATAATAGCCATTTTAAAATGACCATGGCTACTCTGGATACACTCAGTAATTGTACTCATAATATATGGGGTACCAGAAAAGTGATGTTTTTGTCATCTTTCTTCAAAATTTCTGCTTTTCTGCGATGAAAAGTGGGCAAAAACTATTTTATTTCACATCACATTAATATTTACTAATTTATCATACAGTTTTTTTTTTAGAAATTGCATAAATAAAAAATTAGGAAAATTTGACCGAAAAATCGACCAAAAAATGTCATTTTTCAAAATGAGGTCACTGTAACGTCAACATAGCGGCCATCTTGGATCCCCCCTCCCCAGGCCACAACAGGTTCCAGAAACCCAACGCCAGATAGGGTTAAAGGCATTTTAAACATATATTACATCAATGTTTCACTATATTTTCTTTGAAATGAACACAACAATCCGCTAACGAATACAATCAATAATTCTGAATGAAACGAAGCAAAATGGAGCATTTCGTCAAATTCTTCAATGTGTACAACGCATTATTGGACATAAATTACAATTATTGAACGAAGCATCAAAACGGGTTTCTTGCAATTTCTCATTTTGATCTATTCTGTAAAACCGTTACGGTAAATCATATGCACGATCATATTTCAGATATTCAGATAGCTGGTATGACTTATTGATCGTATGCAAGAAGGACGTACGATGGATAAACATGTAGTCGCCTCCATTTATGTGGATCAATAACTTAGGTGAACTTGTGACTACGTTTTTCGAGCATCTATGAACGAACTCATAATCGTTTGCATTCTGCGTAAGTGGGATTTATTATACTTATTTCCGACACGGTCTCCTGTTACTTCTATCTTGCAATCAAAGCGTGACTGATATACTCATCAAGCAGATTAATGACTGATATACTCATCAAGCAGATTAATGACTGATATACTCATCAAGCAGATTAATGACTGATATACTCATCAAGCAGATTAATGACTGATATACTCATCAAGCAGATTAATGACTGACATACTCATCAAGCAGATTAATGACTGATATACTCATCAAGCAGATTAATGACTGATATACTCATCAAGCAGATTAATATGTTCATTAGAACATTACATTTCTTTTTACTCACATCAATATCGTGACACTTTTCGGATACAACACAGCAATGTACTACACTCTACGAACATTGAATTGTGATACGCATTTGATTAACATAATTTCAATTGATCTTGTCGGCCTCATTGAAACTGCTGACCGCTCCTCTCTTTCAAGTAACTCCAATTTACTTTTTTTATATTTCGGTTATATTGATTTAGGTGCTAATATTATTAGCGAAACAGGTTCTTGGATTCTGGACCTTTGGAAACTCTTAATAGACGACAGATGTCCAATGAATGACGGATCTGACTCATTTATTCGTGTACAAAATCACTTGCGCCAATGGTCAGTGTAATATGCAGATAGTTATCGACGTAGGGAAAGGAGTAAACAGATTGACCACTGATCATTTGAACACGCGGGATATCAAGCTCATACCGAGTGCCATTATCCCGTGCAATTTTAGGACCAGCGTTGCCCTTGGACTTCAGTTATCACAGTCGCGTTCAGCGTAATGAAGTCGTTAATTGATTGAAACTGGTCCATGGACACCGTACTCTTCAGGCCTGGTGTGACTCTCAACAGTCCTTGTACAGTCGTTTTACATTTTAACGCTTGCGAATGTATGCGCTTCGGTTTTCGTCTGGAATGCGATGACATGCAAAAGCGAGGGAACATAGAACCATCTAATCTCAGAAGAAATCGAAAAGACATGCTGATATTCTGCTGATACGCAATGTACACTGATCACGAGTGTTGTAGATGTGTATGTGTACATCTAGTATAAAATGGACACGCCACCCTTAGTACTGGCTTAGATGGAAATAATGCACATGATTCGTAGTGCTGGGTATAATGACCTTATGAGCCTACTACACAAAAGGAATGCTGACACATTGACACAGATCTTAATAAAACGACAGGGGTCACTGACATAATCCAATACGCTTGAGAGAGACATGTTAAATGGGAGATTCACTCCGAAATACTTGTATTGACCAATTATATGATCAGCTTGCCAGAATCCCAGATGTTGAAAACATATGCTGTGTAGAACCAGAATAATCAGTCTCTTCCAGCGAATCATACATCTATTCTGAGAGAGAGATTTAAGGTTTAACGTTATCTCTCTCTCTCTCTCTCTCTCTCTCTCTCTCTCTCTCTCTCTCTCTCAGAGTATACATATACTCTGTGCTAGACTCATCGCCGATTAGACTACTCAAATTGTGTTATTGATTATTGCGAAGGTTCAGCCACCTTACTAAACCTTCAATTCGGCGATTTGTCGATATTTCCTAGAATTGTGTAACTGAAGATATATATTTCGTGAGCAGTCGCATGTAGTGTGACCCAAGCTTGCCGGGGAAATCCCCCAAGCCGACGTTCCAAACAAGTTTTCGCCGCATATCCAGAAAGGAAAAAGTAAGTTTGATAATTCTGGTCAACCCAAGTCCATAGGCTATTAAAAGCAACACGTAGACTTGAAGGCACTGTTCAATCGGAGAACCACCCTCGGTGCCACATCCTATCATACTCAACTAATAAGATATTTCGGTCTCCACATATGCACTTGTTTCTTAAATCTTTCAAACAGACACATCGTAATAACAGTGTTCTTCAAGACCAGAACCCAGTGTTTTGTGTTTAGTCGGTAATATCAACTTGAAATTCATCAAAGCTGGAATGCCGTGGTCAATGTTCGGCTTCGTTATTGATAATGATATCACTCTGATAATGATAGTGTTATTTCATTATCGATATCGCAATCTGTCTGCCAGTGATTAAAACAACTTACTTCAATAATCGTTGTGTAATAAAAATAATATCAATAAGAAAGACAATAATTATGATCAATAATACAATTATAGCTTCTCCATATATGTTAAATGAAGCACATTCCGACCCAGCGCATGCATTGTGCTTTTGACAGATAATTACATATCTGATACCGCCAGTTGGATGCATTCAGAATCATTGATAGCCATACAACTGATGTCAATGGGAACCATATATTGAGGAGGTACAAACATGTACTGTGTTTGAACCCAGAAATAAGCTATTTTTCCTTCATTGAGGGTTCGAACCCAATTGTGTATGGATTTAATTTTAGCCGTGTTCATGTTTTATATTATTTTGCCATTTCCTGCACCTAGAAAATTATCAAAAGAAATAAGCTGCTTCATTATTAGATTGGACTTTTACAATGCTAGAAGTTCACTCTAATATCGATTTATGTGAAAACCATTTTGAACATGCGTAAAAATTTGTTCTTTGTTCTGGAACCCGGAAGCTTAGAAATACCGGTCGCTTTAATGTCCCGATCGTTGCTGTCATAACAATTTTATTGCGAGTTTTTCATTCTTGTATCTGAGAGACTTAAAGTTTTGTCTTCGTAATCCTCAATGTAATAGTGTTTCATAGGGTATTATTTAGTGTTACTCGCACAAATCTTGTCAGCGATTGTCGAATTCGCCTTCTGCTTGTATTCGTAATATTTCTTTTCTTTCTCTCCAGCCGTCTTTGTGTCATATATTTTATTCCTTATCAACAATCAGACGTAACTTAAGGTGATTCTGCCCGCATAAACTTTGTTCTAATTGCCTTTAAGATTTCTCAATATCGCATAATGACTGATTCGCATGATTGATGCTAATGCTTCGTATTGTACTGTTTCAACTTTGATGTTAAGGATGCCCGCTGCTGGGAAATCAAAGTAATTAAAGTTTTGAATAATGTGTGTTGTTGCATTCATAATTATGAGGAAAAACAAAGAAAAAAATATGTTTGTATGCATTATTTAGCTGTACGAATCATCAAGTGAACTGACCCATGCTCCATTTGATAACCCAGAAAACATAGATAATAACCCTAGTTTTGAAGCATATTCATGAAAAATGCATATAATTAGTTAACTTTTCTTATATACTAACTGTTTGCAGATAATCACAATGTTTATCAAAATTTATCAAATTGGATGGATGCTGCTGTGCAAAAATCTCAGCTAGAAGGCTTTTGGAGGAAATTCCTGTTTCTTAACCTAGGAAAGTGTGATAACCCAGGTGGAAAAACAGGCAAAATTGCCACCAAGGCTGAAAATCACCAGCGGACATCAACCGCTTCTCTCTTGCAAGAAACTAGAATATATTTATGATTGTCTTTTTGAATTCGGCTATGATTGTCTTTTTGAATTTGATGCTAATACTGTTATATGAAATATGGAATTATGAGCGCGGATAATCTTTAATGGACGACGGCTGAATTATGTATGACGGATCAGACGCTTGTAATCCTTAAATACTGACAACTCATATAAAATGTATATTATGCTTTAAAAATCACGAGACGAATACGCTTAAAGTATTGCCTCACCATCAATAAAAAAGAACTAACTATTCAGTGTTATCCCGATTCAAACGCGAGGACTATATAGTCCGATCTGTGAGAAGATTGTGTAAGACCTGTCAACATCACCGACAACAATTCTCCTTATTCAGTAGAAAGGAGTCGTTTTCAGACAAAAAATACTTGCATTAAAGGCTTTTCACAATCCGACCTCATTCCAAAAGAAATTTCTTAGTTTTCTTTGCTTTTTCTCTAAACAATACTCATGGCAGAAAAAAACATCATGTTCGTGTTATATGCTGTAATACAATTCTATGATATATGCGCAGTAACTGATTTCATCAGTTATACGGAAAATATCAGGAAGAAAATCAGCCAAGAATGGTGACAGCATCAAATCGGTCAATGAAGTTTTCTTATATTTGCTGATAGAAATGAAAATAACTACGTAAAGGAGAAGGCTTTATACATCTAACCTATACTAACGGAAATATCAAAAGGACAGGATGATATGGTCACAGTGTGAAGGGAATTCATGTCCTAGGAAATATATACATGCTCCCAGAGCTGTTCAATAAAAGACACTTTCATTTCCAATGCGTATGCGTCAGGAAAATGAGCTGTGTTAAGATATAGCAAGTGAACAAATATTCCTAACGGACAAACTTTCCTTTCACACTGGTCTCCGTCTTCATACCAGTACCACCAAAATGTGCTAGATGTGTAGGGTTGCGGGTTGATTCGAGCTGTATCTAAACATAAAGCCATATGTACCTTATCTGGCTTGGGCTTTTTGGGACATGTCCATGTCTGGTGCCATTTCGCCATCTCCCCCCCCCCCGCCCCACCCCCCCAATAAATATTTGTCTTACCCTTTCAGCTAGGGGACTGAAACTTACCACACTATACCCTTGGGTCAAGCTCTATCACAAAATGTAAAAATAAACTTCAAGATAGCCGCTGTGATGACGTCACAGTGTCGTCATTTCAAAAAGGTACGCCATGAAAGCCATATTGCATTTACCCATGATTCTCTGCTCGGGAGATCATGCAAACAGGCTCAAAAATGACCCCAGTATGATAAGCTACAAAGTCAAGGCGTGTCAGCTCTCAGTTTTCGCCGTTCTGAGATAGAATCGAAAGTTTGATAGGGGGCCATAATGACTCCCAGAACAGGTAAGTTAACATGAACATGTAGAGTTCCAACGCTTTTAATTTGTCTTTAACTGATAACATTACTGTTTATCAATGTTGGAACAACGTTTATACGGACGGAATCACCTCAAGCAGCACCTGAATAGCCATAAGCAGATTTCATATATTGTTCGACAGAAAAAAAAAGTGGATTACGATTGACATTAGGCAGTCGAATTCGATAACCGCCAACAAGCGTCGTTCGGACGACGGCATGTTCCCGATAAAGCACGACTACAGTTGAAGATTCCAAAGACCATGCACATTTCTGCAAGCACAGAAAAAGAATGAAAAGATTCATGTAAAAGTGTTATTACAACAACAATCAGGGTATTAGAGCAACCAGTTACCATCAATACACCTTTACGATAAAGAACAAAGGGTAAAGTTGTACGCATGTTAGAATGGTTTTCACAAAACGGTTGTGTATTTGAGTAAACTTCTATCGGTGCATGGTCCGGATATGCCCATGAGTCCATCCATAGTGTTATGAACCGATAATTAATGTCATGAGCATTTGTTCGTTACATACTATGCCGGTAACTTATAACTTATTCGAGAAACAGAGATCATCAATCTGGAAGAAATACAGTATGACATTTTACACAAAATTCTCTCAGCCTTCTTCTTGTAAACAACAAACATTAGAATCTATATTTCTCTCTGAGGTGGGTGAAAACAAAAATTATCATATTCAATGTAAAAAATACGTTACTGATCAAAACAAGTAAATACTTGTCAAAATTTGGGAATTCAAAACTTAAGGAAGGCCCTTCAAAATATATTTTACCAACACTACTGCTCAGACCAATATGTTGCCTGTGTGATGGATAAGGATGTCCTGGTGATTAGTGTCCATTTTCATATCCTTTTCTATTGCAACCAGGGACGGACACTTGTCCCCAGTGTAGAGAAAGGTGTCCTGCCTGGGTTAGAAGAGAGGAGCCGGACACTCGTAGCCATGGGACGGGACATTCTTAGCATCCATACCGGCACAAGCGAAAAATATAAACATTCAAACAGAAATATGCGCTTCGTGAAAATGGCTTCATAACATATACGATCTCGAAATAGTAACAAGTGAAACAATTATAACACTATATAATATTTCAATATTTGCATGACAGCTGGATTTATCCACAGTATTTGTTGTTGGTGGCTGGTTATATCCGTTGCTAGGGTACCAGGTTTGTCTAGATGTAAATAATACGGAAAATTAAGGCTGTGAGAGTTTTTGTATTTAGGTATACATGTGCCTGTAAACTTTATGATTTTTGCATTATCGTTATGATAGAGAAGCACATGCATACGTCGTTCATTCCTGTATGTGAAAAACGTGCTTCAAGTGACATAAAATTCTTCAATCTCAGATAAATATCATTGACCAAAATGTGAGTCGCCATAATATTTGTTGACTGTTAGTCGATTTGCTTATTATCTGGTGGGATATCTGTAATTTTTCAGGCGGTATTTGCTTTCGTCTTTAACTCTCATTAAGTGTCATACCCTCGGGTCAAGTTGTTTAAAGTAGTAAACAATGTAAAGCAGAATGTATTTATTTTTCGTATCAAGAATACGCATAATTTAAAGGTACTGTTATGTCATTCTGTTGGTGTTTTTTTATTATTATTTAATTTTTGCTGGTGTCTGGGCACTTTGTTAGGAAATTCGATAAATCACCATCTGGTGCTCATTAACACGAGGGCTGTCTGCTCTCTGTAATACAAACACTTTTACACTCAAATGATCGTGACTCAAATCGCATTGGCTTGTATTTTATAAAATAAATCGGCTAACCATATATTTCAAGGAGTGCATCAGTCCCGATAAGTCTCGTTCCTAATAGGTTGGCTTTCGAAAATAGCCCTATATTGATACAGTTGATCTCGTTTTGTAGGTTGGAATGCAGTAATTATTTGTTTCATTATGTCGCCGATTATACAGCTTCTGCTCGTCTCTGGAGAACTCCCCCTCCTGTATTTTAGACTAAAACAACATACGGATGTTGTTCATTACAGCCCGTCGCTCTTCGCGTAAGATGTATCAAGCCACACCTGCAATCCACTTATGTCTTTCTGTGGACGCAAACTGTGTTCTGGGACGGGGAGTTGTCAACAGTTCGGGTTGATCACGTTGGCATTAAAGTTGGATTGTGTCTTGTTCAGAACACACGATCGCCACTGCCACAAATTTTAATAAATAGATCGCGTCATCCTATATAAGTGGAACGTGAAAAAAGTCAGCAATGATACCATTCAATAATCAAACAGCTGAGCATTTAATATGTATTTAGTGTATTATAGCATAAAAGAAGAGAAAATGACACTGTAAATAGGGAATTTTATCCGAAGCAGCACTAGTATTGTATCCAAGCCCCAATGATATAAATATGCTGCAGCTAATTCAGTGAGTCACCACAACCCCGGAATCTCTGGAATCGATGGAATTTCACATCTACGTGCATACCATATAAGTCATAATGCAGTAAAATATCTCAAAATTAGAGCTGCAGATTAACCACCACACAATTACCCATATATGTGTACCACATCCTGTAGAGTATTCTAGGCAGATGATGACATCGTCACAAGCCTAATAAGGGTGATAACTCTATCCTTGATAACTATTTTGTGGATATCCGACAGCTAAAATAGAAGGAAATTTGTGAAATTTAGCCTGCGAATCTAGGTAAAATTGCTGATTGGCCAAGAGATTGGTTACAATCCATTGACTGATTAAGCATGCGAACTGTATTCAGTGAGGAACGCTTTGCATTGGTCCGTTTGATCACGTGGGCATCGTTGTTGGATTGTAACCTGTACAGAACACAACGTGTCACTGTCAGACTTTCACTGACAGACCAGACGCTTGTAATTTCTCAGGAATAAATCGATACATCCTACGCGAGCGGAACACAATGCAAGTTAGCCACGATAATACGGATTTAATGTATATCATATACTGTTGTCAAAACTATTGTCATTGTCAAGTGTTACAAGCAGGAGTCATTATTTATCGGATGTAGGAAGACAATATGATACTTTTCTACATGCCTTGTATGCCAGAGACGATACGTCCACTCGAAAGAAATGTTGGGCAACGACCTTACATTCTCTTTCTAAAAGAATAACAGAAAAAATATGTAAGGAACCTGGAATTCCCATGTGAGGCACTGTATCTGCATCGTTCCGTTATTCTGGATATCCCACTGTGCGTGTATCGACGTTAAACCATATAAACTTTCTCCGGCTTCAAATAACAACCATACAAGTATCGTGCGTTTTTTCCTGTGTGAGTGTTTTGTGAATAACGAGCGGTACCACTTGTTATTCATCAAGTACGTTGATGCCATCGAATGAACTGATGCTTAAAGTAGTAGCCAAGGAATTGTTCGGGGAAACCCTGAGAATGCATGAGAACATCAAATAGCAAGACACTATATTGACAAAACAACTTTCATTTCATTGTGCCGATCTGCATTTCAAGTAGGTGAGATTTCTGGAAATGAATATAACGGGGTTGATTATGGGTGTGCCTAACACGTCACATTCACTGAGCTAAATTATGAAGATATTCCACTACACGCGATTGCTCAATTTTTATTATCGTTTTCCACGAATAAAAAAGCTGACACCATAAAAAAGGTAAAGTACGCTAGAACCAGTTTGAGTTTTTGTGTCTGTGCATCCGTTTGTCTAGGAACTAAAATAAATGAAAGAAGATTTTACAAAGCGAAACACAAAAACTGCAATTGAATTTCAATGATCATAATAATGCACTGCCATCCTGCTCTCCACAAGTTGCATTGGTCGTTAACAGAACCAATAAAGGGCTGTCTTTCATGTCGAGGTAGTCAGCGCCTAGTAGGTGGGATATACGAAGCTACACCACGAAGGCGAAATTCGTTTCCTTCCGGTAAACCGGGGTGGGGGGTTTGATAAACGAAACGCTAAATTTGGTACTTCCAGGAGCAACCGGATTAAGATTCAGATCAGCCCTGGGAGTGGAATGGGTGATTCTCATATAATACAGTGTAACACTCGTACGGTAACAGCGCCTGGGTTACGTCATCCCACACACGTGTGTGAGACAACCGCATGCGACGCAGGTGGCCAGTCACTTCACTTGACACGTGTTACAGGCATGATGCGCTCCACCAACGTTCAACATCTTGATGTGTCGTTGATATTTTTTGAATGAAATACTGATTTAAAGTAATGATTTAAATTATATGGGAAAAGAATCCATATTAACTTAATCATTGGGTGAAAATTCCCACTCTCGAGAAGGAAAATACATCCCAACTTCGCCTCGGCGGCTCGGGTGGGATATATTTTCCTTCTCTCGAGTGGGAACTTTCAGCCCATGATCAAGTTATATGGGACCCTCTTAATCGAGAATGTTACGAAGGATATTTATTTGTTATCCGTCGACTATTCGACGAATATATAGTTCGCAATCACCGCCACGCTGTTCAATTCAAACTTGATATTGACGGGGGGTGAAGAGTCATTTATAATATTGGCGAATGTCATTTTTGGCAAAATCATGAGGCGACACGATAGTCCATATATCATGCTAGAGATACAAGTAAATTCAGCGATGATTTGTAATTTTATTTGCCGGAAATCCACTAGAGCGCATGTCCGCGGTAGCCTTATTCTAAATGTAAAATCGCAAAACTTTTTGTGAGATGGCATCTCACAATGTTATGTACGATGATTGATACAACTTTTACACAGGCTACGGCCGTCTAGGACCTCCAGCTGGACCTTGGATTGGAGTGCTGGTATTATGAGTTATCCAGTGTTGGGGAGTAGGATACGGAAATTTATCCTGTTTTCTGGCGAAAATACCCCACGACCGCGAAGCGGGAGTGGGGCATTCGCCAGGAAACAGGATAAATTCCCGTATCCTACTCCCCAACACTGGATAACGAATTTATTTCTACGAGCAGCCTTTTAAACTCTGGAAACAGACGTGGTAAACTGGGTCCAACACTTGCTAACCAAATACGAAAAATGTGAGAAGGAAAACGGCAGAAGACGCGTCAAATATTTTGAAATATTCGGAATCAGCATGGTATATTTGGTCATATTTCATAGAAATAAATGATTTAGGTATTTTCAATCATTTGCACTTTATTTCATAGAAATATGACAAGAAATGTTGACTTTTGCTCGAAATTATAAGTCAAAAGGCCGTACAGCGCTAGAGTTTGGTCGCTGACTCTTCGGCTGATCGGCCGAGCCAGATAAGAGTCGAGTCGGCGAAAAACACTGCACACTCGCTAACCAAAAACGTCTGAAAATGGTCTAATCTTGAATTAAACAGCGTGTATTAAAAATGTTTACTATATGCTAACAGTATATTGATTCATATAACCTAGAATTGTACACGTCAAATTCATGTGTGCTCGAGTATCAGCGGTAAACTTCCACAACATGCACATTGTTTACCGAGGTCGATCGTCGAAGACCAAGACTGGGTCAAGCGTCAGCCAGATTTCGTTAGCGTAAGCTGTTCAAAATCATCAGTCTCTACTCACAGTCACAGTACACTATCTTTTCCAGATTTTCCCAGTAACTGTTGGACATTTTTCGGTCAGATTTACGGAGATGATATCCGGCATATTCTTTATTTCCAGTTCTGTCACTGGCAGAACACTCCGGCAGCCATGTTTGTTTACACTGAACACGGTGGCTAGCCCCGCCTAGAGGTCAGTCAGTGCAGTAGATTCAAGATTCAAGAATTTTATTGTACGAGACACTCCATGCTGAGCAGAGTACAACGAACGACAAAACATTGTCAACAGTTAAATTTTAAATTTGAACAATAAAGTATACATAACAAAGGATACATAAACCATTTAGCTATATCGTGTTATTGGTACGGTATACAGAGTAGAGTAGGAGACGAATATTTATCCTCACTTCACGTGACCAGTTTTACTGGGAGTAGAAATAAAGTGGAGTACCCCAGCCTCATTCTCAAGGAGATTAATTCAGGCACCCCTGCACCACTGAGTTGGCATTACAGTTGGAAACTCTACTGTGTCATAGAGGCCCGGGACAATAGTTTGGGGGAGTAAGAGAAACAGAAAATAGGATGAAGTGTCGAAATGTGGCATCTCTACAATTTTCTGGGCAAATTATTTTGTCGCTGGTGTGATAAATCTGCCAGCAGGTTGTAAGCAGAAATTTGATTGGCCAACAAAAACTATCCCATACTCCCCTTTGATCATGTCAATATTTTATGTTAATTGATCGAACATTTATATTCAATGATCGAACATTTATATTCAATGATTGGACATTTGTAGTGAATGGTTGAATATTTATTTTCGAATACTTTTATTAAATAACAGAATATTATATTCATTGAGTAAATGATGCATTCAGTAGTTTTGTAATATTTATTTCTCAGTATGTTCAATCATTTGCACTTCATTAACACTAAATTGAAAATTAAACGGAGTATTGAATTGATTATATCTGTGGCTCTTTTCATATTCATGGCTCGATTTTTAAATGTATAAAATCATTTTTTGGACAAAAACGTGATAAATTGAATAATGCAACAGATTGACTGCCATATTTTGTTCTGATCTGTATTTGTGCTTTCATGGCTTCGACGTGAAGACGTATAAGGACAACATTTGAATCATTTGATTGGACCTCAATCGGCGAATGCAGGACTTTTCGGCTGTCTGTTTCTTCGCGATACTAGATCAATACGCAATACTTGTGGTTATACTTATTGAATCGATGTGCAAGAGATGGGGAAAATTGACGTCTGGCGACTAAAAAGCCACCATATGACTCTACAGGAAATTATCCCTGGGCATATAACATTCAGATCCGAGAATAGTGTGGATAGCCTTAGTATCACAGCCGCGCTTTTATTGCAGTTCTTCATGTGGAGACTATGAAGTATCCACACAGCCCCTAGCACCGGCTTAAGCGGAATTAGATACGCTTGCTGTGCTGACAGATCAGCTCAAAGAACTCGTCTGGTGTTAATGGATGAACATCGTGGACGTCTGATGGAGTAAACACCTTGACATGGGGTAACCTGGTAAATGCTAGAATACACAGAGAAACTAAACTGTAATGCCCGGTGACATACGGCTTAAATTTCCCATCAAAATATCATCATTCCTTACATAATCACACCGCCTACACTGACTTTTTTTTCTATATAATCAAGACAGAGAGAGAATTAAGGTTCAACTTCGCGTTCAGCAATATTTCAGCTATATAGCGACGATGAAACAAAATTCTAAGTATTCAAGCTAATAACTTAGTAATCCAACATATTAAAACACACACACATTAAAACTTATGCAACAAACCGATTTCTCTCAATAACCTGATACCATCTCCTATCACCCAACTGAAAATATCTTCTAAAGTAGCTGCTCGATACAAAGAATCTTCTTACAATCTTAAAATCTATACAGACGATAAAAATATGTTTCACTGTGAGATCTTCGTGGCATGGAATACACATCGGGACTGGCTCTTTTTTGTAGAAACTGTTCGTGAGTTAATCGTGCATGGCCGATTCTACATAGTCTGATCATGGCTTGATCGAAACGTTTTTGGCTGTTCAGATGAGTATAGCCTACAGTTTTTTGAACTCATGCAGTTTGTTATTCACAACATCGCATAAGATTGAAACAGCTTTCTCACATAAGTACAGATAGAGGGTCTGAAATTGATATATGAAATTTCAACAGGTTCAACCTCATTATCTAGGGTTGCCTTAGCCATTTTATCAACCTCCGTTTTACATTTGATGCCAACGTGACTAGGCAACCAACAAAACACAATATCAATCTGTTGATCAATTCTACAGTCATAATTGTAGAATATTCAAGAAGATGGGATGAGTTGGAGTTCCATTTTTAATCGCTTGAAGGCATGACAGTGAATCTGAGAATGACATATTTTTTGTTTCCTTTTAGTGGACCCAATACCTTCCAAAGCCGACAATATAGCTTTTGCTTCTGCAGTAAATATCGAACGTTTACCTGGCAATCAACAGGTTTTAGTTTTGGAACTAAAGATAGTAGCACATACTACGCTCTGATCATCTTTAGAAGCATCTGTCTACATAGCCTGATTCGATCTGTATATTTGTCTCGGTAGACCAAATTCGTGTGTATACACGATATGGCTCGTGTCTGCCTTTTTATATTTCGTCAATGTAATATCTAATTCTGGCTTGGCTAACTGACATGGTATAATTGGTAAGAGCCTGTTAGGTAAAATTTGACTAAGCTTTATACCAGCTGCTACAATGTGTACCTTCACACTAATTCCAAGAGGTGGAATAATGGAAGGTTTCTTTAAATACAAATCTACATATTGAGGGTTGAAAACACAGTTATACATGTATGCAGGATTTGAGCGATTAGATCGCAATTTTGTGATACGTTGCAGTGCTACTTTAATTCTTCGAAGTTCTAAAGGAGATGTTTTTTTTATTTTTATTTTTTATTAAATCTTTATTTCTTGAAAAAAAAATACATGCATATATTGATTATGAACAAAATAATATACTGTGCTATATACTGACAATGATGTGTTGAACGGTTGTACTGTAAATAGTTGATTAATATAACATATATTATACATGTGTTTGCATTCTTTTCAACATATTGTTTTTTGTCACAGAAACATGTTTACCTCTAGCGTCAGTCAGATTATTTACAATTTTTCATAGAAATTACAGCATATACAGGACACAATACGCCTGCATTTGGATACTATACAAGGTAGTATGTTTAAAAAAATGTATAGTTGCATAATTGTGTATTATATTTAGTTGGTGTATAATTTTATGTAATCATTTAAGCGAGAATATATTAGACGTTTTCACACCTACTCAAAGAACGTTTTTGTATAAATAACCTGGAGTATACACATACTATAAGTCAATGTCTATATAAAAACATTTAATTTCAGTATTCATTATTTACAGTCTAGCTACAATTTCTTTATACATATAATTTCAGTATTCATTATTTACAGTCTAGCTACAATTTCTTTATACATTTATTCACTAATTCCAAGTCAACGTTCAGGACACAATAAGCCTGCATTTATATACATGGTAATTATTCAACACCTACCCTCACTAAATAGACTCAATAATAATAACCTCATCCGCCCCCTCCCCCACATACACACAATAAAACAAAAGACAAAACACACACACACACACACGCACACACAGGTAGCACATGCTCATACTCATTTTGTGTTGGTATCTGCGAGTATGTGAAGTAGAAACATGAGAAAAAACCCCATTGATGAATATATATATCTTTGATTTCCATGTTCAATTGTATTTTAAAGCATCTGTTGTTTCTTTAGTGATAGCAGTATTATATTATATATGCCAAGGGACCCCACCTGTTCTCGAATACGGTCTCCCTTTTATTTCTCTGTGCTATATATTTTTCAATATCTCTTTGCTTCAGTATAAATTCTCTCGCTCCATCGAATGACGGTTTCGTATTACAGCATCTTGACATATATATGTATTTTTTTGTCAGTAGTAACAGAAGATTAACTAAAGTAGATTTTGTGTTTCCTAAGATCACTTGGGATCCCGAAGGCTTCTCCATAGAAATGCCGATACCCTCAACCCAGATGTAAAGTTCGTTCCAGATCCCAATAGAATAGTTGCATTGAAACAACAGATGGATGAGAGTCTCTGTATTTTGTTCACAGAAGGTGCACTGATCGGAGTCTGCTTTGTCCCATATTTTCAATAGAGAGTTTGTTACAAGGATTCTGTGTATTATCTGGAATTGAAAGCAGGTTTGCCCTGTTGTCGTGTATATATTAGTATAAACCGTGGGCCACGTGGTTTCGTCAATGGTACCTAATTCGTCTGCCCATTTTTGATGGGTTTTCTGAGGCCGTTGTTCTATGAGGCTCAGCATAGACTTATATGTAAATTTCGAACACTTTTGGTCAATTAGTCTGCGATATAATTGAGGTTCTAAAAACAAGATGTTTTCAAGGAAGCTTCCATTCTTTATATATTTTCTTTTTACTGTCGGAATGTTATGAATAATAGCGCAGTGGAGTAAGAAATGGGTCGATTTGATTCTGTATATTTCTTGGAGACGTTTGAAAGAGAGAAAAGAGACGCCATCCCCATCTAAAGTATCGGTGATTCGGCGTAGGCCTTGCTCTGCCCATTTTGTAAGATTATTCCATTCTGCCTTGGGTGCAAAATCGAATAAAAGGTTATTTAATTGAAGATTTTTGCCGTTTTTGCTTTCAATACACCGAGCCCATGCCTTCAGTGTGCCTTGCCAAAATTGGTTTTTGATATCATTTTTCATCGTTAATATGCTTGAAATGTCTAGTTTCCAAACATCATGCCCTACAGGGCATACAATATTTTTAACAAGTGTGCTGTGCACGTTCTCCCTATCCGCCAGTCTCTTGATCCATTTAATTTTTAGATATAGACAGGTCCCAGCCAAGAAAAAACTAACATTTTTTCGGGTCAAAGTTTTCTCAGTGGTTCCGTCATCCTTGACTTATGCCCTTTCAATTTAGCTGAGGGGCCACCCTGGATTTGGCCTCAAATCCAAAATGGCCGCCAAAATCCAAAATGGCCGCCAATACCCATAGAAGCTCACAATTTTCTGCTCGAAAATCAATTTTCTAACCACAAACTAGGTTTTTTTTTCTAGTCCTACGTAGGGTATGGATAATTAGTTAATTTTGGAAGTATTTGTAATTGGTCTGAAAATTCAATATGGCCGCCAAAACCCAAAATGGCGGCCAATGTCCATTGAATTACACCTTTTCCAGCCCTAATATGTAGAGATGGAACTTCCTTGGTCCGAATGCGTCCGGTGAGGTGTCATCTTCTAGCTCTCGGGGTGTAGACCCCGATTTGAGGGATATCCATGTCATCTGTGACGTCATCAGTATGAGTAGTAGCAAAAGCGGGCATTTTGGGGGTGCGTGGGGGTGTGTTTGGGGTAAAGATGGACCATTCTTGGTCCGAATGTGTCGTGTGGGGTGTCATGTGGTAGCTCTCGGAGTGTAGACCACGACTTGAGGGTTTTCCATGTCATCTGTGACGTCATCGGTGACGTCATCAGCACGAGTAGTAGCGAAAGTGGGCATTTCGGAGGTGCAATGGAGTGCGTTTGGAGTACATGACGGCCTTTTTTTCCATCCAGTTACCTGTGAGTGTGAGTGTATGCGCGCGTGTGTGTGAGTGAGTGAGTGAGTGAGTGAGTGTGAGTGAGTGAGCGAGTGAGTGAGTGAGGCGTGCACAACGGCCTTGAGGCGTCCCCAACGCCCGTCTCAACGCATGGACGCACTAACGACGGTGAATGAGTGAGTGAATGAGTGAGTGAGTGAGTGGGATCAGAATGGTCAAACGGACCGTGTGGGGTATCAGTGTGAAGCTCTCGCGGGTCAGACTGGTTTGTTTTCATTGGAAGTCTCGCCAATCTGCGCATGCGCAGTTGGGGTTTTGTAAATAAAGTGGTCATTTTGAGAGGTGCGTGGGGTCTGTTGAATGATGAGGGACCATTCTTGGTCCGAATGCCTCGTGTGAGGTGTCAAAGTGAAGCTTTCGTGGTGTAGACCATGACTTGAGGGGTGTCCCTGTCATCTGCGACGTCATTCTTGACGGCATCAGTATGAGTAGTAGCCAAAGTGGGAATGTTGGTGGTGTGAAGTAAGGTGTTTGGGGTAGAGGGGGACCATGCTTGGTCCAAATAGCCCGGTTGGGGTGTCCCAGTGAAGCTTTCGTGGGGTACAGTCAGACTGGCATGTTTTTTTTATTAAAAGTCACGCCAATCTGAGCATGCTCAGTTGTGGTGTAGTAAGTAAAGTGGTCATTCTGGAGGTGCATGGGGATGTGTTTGAGCGAATAGTACTTATCACGGACTACACCCGTAGAGCTGTGTATAGGTGTGCAGGGCTTCAGGGCGTTGAAGCATTGAACTTGTCGTTGGTGGGTGTTGCTACAAGATGACACCTCCGACGCATTCAGACCACTGATTTCTACCCCAAACACCTTCCTTCACACCCGAAAAATATCCATTTTGGCTACAAATCCTACTGAGGACGTCAGCAATGACGTCACAGATGACCCGCATATCCCTCAAGTCGTGGTCCACACCATGAAAGCTTTGCTTTGACACCTCACGCGACGCATTCGGACCAAGAATGGTCCCTCAATCGCTCAAACACATCCCCACGCACCTCCAGAATGACCACTTTACTTACTACACCACAACTGAGCATGCTCAGATTGGCGTGACTTTTAATAAAAAAAACATGCCAGTCTGACTGTACACCACGAAAGCTTCACTGGGACACCCCAGCCGGGCTATTTGGTCCCCCTCTACCCCAAACACCTTACTTCACACCACCAACATTCCCACTTTGGCTACTACTCATACTGATGCCGTCAAGAATGACGTCGCAGATGACAGGGACACCCCTCAAGTCATGGTCTACACCACGAAAGCTTCACTTTGACACCTCACACGAGGCATTCGGACCAAGAATGGTCCCTCATCACTCAACAGACCCCACGCACCTCTCAAAATGACCACTTTATTTACAAAAACCCCAACTGCGCATGCGCAGATTGGCGAGACTTCCGATGAAAACAAACCAGTCTGACCCGCGAGAGTTTCACACTGATACCCCACACGGTCCGTTTGACCATTCTGATCCCACTCACTCACTCACTCATTCACTCACTCATTCACCGTCGTTAGTTCGTCCATGCGTTGAGACGGGCGTTGGGGACGCCTCAAGGCCGTTGTGCACGCCTCACTCACTCACTCGCTCACTCACTCACACTCACTCACTCACTCACACACACGCGCGCATACACTCACTCACAGGTAACTGGATGGAAAAAAGAGTCATGTACTCCAAACGCACTCCATTGCACCTCCAAATGCCCACTTTCGCTACTACTCGTGCTGATGACGTCACCGATGACGTCACAGATGACATGGAAAACCCTCAAGTCGTGGTCAAAAATGGCGGCCATATTGAATTTTCAGACCAATTACAAATACTTCCAAAATTAACTAATTATCCATACCCTACGTAGGACTAGAAAAAAAACCTAGTTTGTGGTTAGAAAATTTATTTTCGAGCAGACAATTGTGAGCTTCTATGGGTATTGGCGGCCATTTTGGATTTTGGCGGCCATTTTGGATTTGAGGCCAAATCCAGGGTGGCCCGTCAGCTAAATTGAAAGGGCATAAGTCAAGGATGACGGAACCACTGAGAAAACTTTGACCCGAAAAAATGTTAGTTTTTTCTTGGCTGGGACCTGTCTAATACGAGGCAAATGTTTGAATGTCTATCATATTTAGCCCCCCGTCACACTTTTTAGAGATCATCGTCTTTCGTTTTATTTTGTCTGGTTTTCCATTCCAAATAAAGTTATATAAAATTCTGTCCAAATTGGTCATGAAAGACGCGTCCGGGTCTGGCAAAGTTGAGAATAAATGTACTAATAGGGGAAGAACAAAAGTTTTGATAATAGTTATCTTTCCTAAGGGGCTCAATTTTCTTCTTGGCCAACTTCCTAACAGTTTTTTTATTGACATAATCTTGACATTATAATTTTTGTTAATTGTTTCAATCAACGTGGGGTAAAACCAAATTCCGAGAAGTTTAAAACCTCCGGGATCCCAGTTAATTCGATAGTGAGGACACATTTTCACCGTGCTTCGTTTTTTATTGCCAATCCAAACTGCCAGAGATTTGCTTACATTTAATTGGAGACCAGATGAAGAAGAAAATTTATTCAGGAGGCCCATGGCTCTTTCTAGGGATTCCCGGGATCCATCCAGAATCAGCGTGGTGTCCTCAGCATATTGTTGTATTTTGATTTCTGAGTTTTCAATTTTTATGCCTTTGATATTTGGGTCATTTTTTATCGCAAAGGATAGTGTTTCTGCGGCTAGAATAAATATATACGGTGAAACTGGGTCCCCCTGTCGACAGCCCCGTTGTAATTGAAAAAAGTCCGACATATATCCGTTGTTCATCACTCTGCTTTTCGAGCCGTTTTGAAAAAGTTCTATCCATTGAATTATATCGGCTCCAAAATTAAATGATACAAACGTTTTCTCTATAAAGTCCCAAGACACGGAATCGAAAGCTTTTTCGAAGTCAATCAAGACTAACAGCCCTGGAATATTATTTTCTTCTGTAAAGCTGATAAGGTCAGACAAAAGCCTAGTAATTTCCCTAATAAACCTTCCCTTCATGAATCCTTTCTGTGTTTCGTCTATCAGAGATGGTAATATTTCTCGAATTCTGTTAGCTATGCATGTTGATATTATTTTATAATCGACGTTTAATAGAGAAATTAGGCACCAGTTTTGTAGGAATCTTCTGTCTTTGCCTTCCTTCGGTAAGCAAGAAATACAGCTTTGTTGTTGTAGCGGCGATAAGGTTCCAATTTTGAAAGCATGTCTGGCAGATCGTAACAGAAATATTCCAATGTCCGCCCAAAAAAATCTGAAAAATTCGGCAGTAAAACCATCAGATCCAGGCGACCTCAAATTTTTCATGTTGTTTGCAGCTATTGTCAGTTCATGTAAGGAGATGGGGCCTTCACATGAGGTCTTTTCTTCTTCAGAAAGTTTTACCGAGTGATTAAGACATAGATCATCATTTGCTTCGGATACATATTCCCGCCTCGAATATAATTTAGAATAGAACTGTTTCACTTCGTACAGGATCTGATTAGGTTCATGGACAGTTTCATTTTCGGTTTCAATTTCAACAATAGTTTTTGTTACGTAGTTTTTCTTCTCCAACGAACAAAAGTAATTAGAATTTTTTTCCCCGTTTTCAGCCCAGTTTGCTTTGGACCTAAGTATCGACCCTTCCACTTTCCAATTTCTGGTCTGCTCTAGCTCACGTTTAGTACTCTGTAATCTCTCATTAATTTCGTACTGGCGATCTGTTGGAGTGCTGTGCATGTCCTTTTCTAGTTTAAGAATCTCATTTTCTAGATTTTTCTCTTCCTTAATTTTCTTTTTCTTTTTAGCTACTGAAAACGGGATGGTAACATTTCTTATCTTTGTTTTGAGGAATTCGAAATATGTTTGATCGTCTAGGCTTAACTCAATATCTTCCAAATCTTCCATGTCGCCTGCTACATAACATTGTAATAATGCATCGTTGAGAGTTTTCTTTACGAGTGCGACATAATCAGGGTCATCTAGGAGTGCAGAATTGAATTTCCAATAACCAGGCCCTCGCTGCCGACGAGCAAAACAACAGGTGACCGTTATGTAAGAATGGTCGGAGCGGTAAGAAATTCCTATGTTAGATTTTGCTCCTGAATGAAGTATGTCCTCAGTAATTAAGAAATAGTCTAGCCGGCTTTGTTTGATGCCTGTGCTTGTGTTTTGACGCCAGGTAAAGCGGCGAGAAAATGGATTTTGTTCCCTCCAAATATCTGATAGACCTAATTGATATTTGGCATCCAGGACTGCTAGTCGTGCCTTAGGATTATTTATTCGGATATAGTTTGACGTATCAAGAGAAATATCTTGGACTCAATTCCAATCTCCACATATAATAACCGTTTAATTCTCCATATCTTTGATGGCTTGGAGTAAATGCGAATAAAAGTCGGGGTCGTCGTCATTGGGACCATAAACATTTGCAAGTGTAAATTTTGTATCGGCAATAGTTATATCCAAGATAATATATCGACCGTCGCTGTCCTGTTTCGATTTGTGAAATAATATATCGAGGTTACCGCGAAAAAAAATTGCAACACCAGTGCTGTTTGTTTTCCCGTGACTGTAAAAGGATGTGTATTTTTGACCCCAGTCTGTTTCCCAAGTAGATTCTGTTTCTACACAGCCATGGGTCTCCTGAAGACAGATGATAGAGGCATTTTTCTTCGCGAGCCAATGGAAAATATCGACACGTTTTTTTCGATCAGAGTGAAGTCCCTTGACATTCATTGATAAGATGGTTACGTCACTGAAGAGATCAAATACTTGGTGGTTGTTATATTGATGATGGAATACCAAACTAAGTTAAATATGGGGATTATAAGTATAAAACTGTTACACAAGATAAAACACACAGCAATCACGTCAACAACAACACAATACATATAAGAAATCATTTGTATGAACAAGCTCCAGCTTGTCCCACGCCAATTTGAGCACAACTCTAAATAAATGACAACACATATAGGCCTACCGCCAAAAAACAAACCAAAACAAAGAGAGAAAAACAAGAGAAAGAAAAAACAAGAAGAAGACAAGAAAGAGGAAATAAACAGACAACAAAAACATGAAGCAATACAAGCATTTCTTTCGCGGACATTCGTTTTCTGATATACTGTTTGCATTTGAACATTTTTTTCTCGAGCAGACGACAGAAGAAAACAGCAGGGTTCTCACACACAAAAAGAAACTATTACGGATATTTAGGCATTAACAAAAGTAAAATAATGGTATTCACCATACAGGTTGTGATTGACATGCAATTCAAAAGAAATAGAACGCAACATGCTACGGGTACTACCTAAAAGAGATGTTTCTGCTTCGACATATAAGCTTTCTTTAGGTGATGGTCTGAACGCTCCGAGGCAGTCTTAGTCCTCGATGGAGAATAGGATCTAGCTTTGCCAAGTTTGTCTTGCTTGCACCGTTGTAAACAGTAGAGCAGTAATCAAGCTTAGAACACACAAGTGATCATTATAAATGGAGAAGCGTCTGCTGATCTCCTCTCACTTATATTTGGCAACTATCTTCAACAAATCAAGAGCTTACGTACACTTAGCTTTCAAGCAATTTATATGCGATAAGAACGTTAAACGGTGATCAGACAGTATTCCTAAGAATTTGACTTCTTTTACTACCTTCATTTCAGTTCCATCTAATGTAAGTTCTGGATCTTGTGCTGGAAATTCCTTCTAAAAAAGTGTATACAATTTGTCTATAGCTCTGGAAAACTTGAAACGATTTTGTAGACACCGTTTCTGAATTATATTAAGACAGAGTTGTAATGTTCTCTCAATAGTATGTATACTTTTTCCACTACACGATATGTTGAAATCATCTACAAACAGTGAACCAGCAATTGATTTATTCAAAACGGCAGCTAAGCTGTTGATCTACATACTAAACAGAGTTGTAGACGAAATACTGCCTTGTGGGACACCTTGATCTTCATCGAAATGATCAGACATGGTTGCATCCAACCGAATTTCAAATTGTCTATCATTCAGAAAGTTGGATATAAAAATCGGTAAACGGCCTTTAAATCCCATAGTATGAAGGTCTTTTAAAATCCTGTATTTCGAAGTAGTATCATAGGACATTTCTAAATGACAAAGATAGAAACCACATGTTCTTGCTTTGCGAAAGCGTACTTGACATAGAAATCTGCTCTGACTAAATGGTCAATGGCATTTGTTTTACGGAAACCAGCATGAATATCAGTAAGTCTCTTTTCAGTTTCAAGGTATCATACAAGGCGATCATTTATCAGGCGTTCCATTTGTCTTACAAACACAGCTAGTCTGTGAAATCGGACGATAATTACTAGGTTCTGTATTGTTACGGCCAGGGTTTGGAACTGGTATATCAATGGCAGAAGGCTTTCCACCGTCATGGCAAAATGTCACCCAATGTCTGTTAAATATGAGTTGTAGAGTTTCTACAGAAGATTCCGGTAGATGTTTTAAAATTCGATAATGAATACTATCAGGGCCTGCAGCAGAATCGTTAGCTTTCTCGAAAGAAGCATGAAATTCATTCAATGAAAACAAAGCATTATAGCCTCAACGGTTAATGGAAGAACATTTTATTTCATTCTTCCTTTCTATTTTTGGAAATTTTGAAATTTAGGTACATACATTTCTAAAGAAGAGTCTTGGCAATTGTTTCGCCTAGCTTGTTTGCAATTTTTATTCTGTCACTTATTACCTGATTTCCATCATTGAGATGATGAACATTGGTCTTTCACCCTTAATTCCTTGAATCATATTCCAAACGTCTGTTACAGGAGTATGTGTATTGATCTTAGAAACATATTTTTTCAAGAATCACGTTTGTTCTGTTTCATGGTTCTATGAGCTTCAGCTCTAGTTACTCTGAGATCTTTCAGAATTTTCAGAATTCTGTATTCAGAAAATACAGATTTTAAAACAGTGAGAATGTGATCAATTCCACAATTTTACAAATCAAGTAAATTCCTCAAGTATAGGAAGGTCTAGAATTAAGATATCTAATGCTGAATATGTTTCATGAGAAGAGGACAAATGTGTATAAGGATGCAAGAATTTTTCTTCTATAGTTCTCTTCATTATCCCAAAGGCTACTACGACCGTTAAAATCATCCATCAATAAAAAAGGTTTAGGGAGCTGATCGTAAAGATTATGATGTTCACCAAGAGGGAGACCTTCAGAAGGTATGTACACCGTGCATAATGTGAATACAAAATTCAAAGTAACACGAACTGCTACAGCTTGTAAACCCGTCTTTAAATCAACAGGACTATGTAAAACACCCACTTTAACAAGTATTGAACAGCCGCCGGTAGCCTTTCATGCTCTGGCAAAGCATAGAAATGATAAGGTGTATATTGCCGAAATTCAAATTTATTTTTATCTGCTTCTTTGATAAAGTTTCATTCAAACAGAGAGCTCAGGGTTCATAATTCTGAGTTAACAACTGAAGCTCATTTAAGGATAGCTATCCCGTTAGAGGATCAAAATTTATCATTTTTTTATTTCTTCATTCAAATATTCACTATTTCATCTAACATTTGGCGAAAAAATGAATTCAATATTCTGATCAGAAGTGCTTCAATATTAGGATTAAAAATTTAGTCTCGGAGGCACTGGAAAAATTAAGCAGATTGAATTATAGCTGGTCCGATATCCAGCTGGGAAGAGATTAACCTTTCACACGGCTGTCTATTGTAAGTCGTTAATAGCTGCCTGAGTGTGTATTGTTAATTGACTCGCAAGAACTGGCCACTCTAATTGTCTGTCGTGAGAATAGGACAGCAAGTTGCATGGGCTTTGCTACTGTTATTTTTGTCTGTTAAATTTTTCTTTCCAAAACTCATTTCCGCAGTATTTTGGTAAGCTAGTTATCTAGCAGTCCTAATCATTTACATTAATCTACCCCCTTCTGATCAAAACCATGCAAACATACGTATTTTTATAGGAATAGACAAACTTCTGAGCTGTACTCCACGTAAACATATTTAATGCGTAAGCTTTCGACTCTCATGCCGGAGTCTTTATCAAGTGATCTGTTGAATTTCATAAAATTGTCAGTAAATATACAGATTGTCCAATTGTTTATCCGTATCCATGGAAGATCGAATGTTTTATAGAGATATACACCATAGTGGTTTAATTGTTTACTTATTCCCATGGAATTTAGAGTCTTGAAGTACGGCGAAACAATACACGTTTACGTGGAGTACAGCTCAGA
The DNA here is from genome assembly GCA_036873755.1 of Hanleya hanleyi. NCBI lineage: Eukaryota > Metazoa > Mollusca > Polyplacophora > Lepidopleurida > Hanleyidae > Hanleya > Hanleya hanleyi. The sequence goes on along the minus strand of JAVTVY010036745.1, from coordinate 85,650 downwards.
AGTTTGTCTATTTCTATAATCAACGAACCCACGTATGAGTCAAAAACAGTATATCATCCGTATTTTATTTCTAATTATAATATATACATATGAAAGTGTACTCAAAGCAGTGTCTCTTCATGTTTTAGCAAGTTTTTAAAGTTTAAATTGGATTTTAAACCGCCTTGGTGAATAAACTCAGTGTAATAGTTATCCAAAATAAACAGGAATTCGAGTAGGTCCCATAAGACCGATTAAAAAATGTGTTGGACAATAAAATTCAAGCAAAAAATTTGGATGAATTCATCAGATGTATAGCTGGACACATTTTGCCCGATTTCTAGCCTTTCATTTTTTCACAAAATCCGAGATTTCAACGTTTATTTCTCGAAAAGTATCCATGCTACGCTTTTGAAATCCATTGTTCCCACAGATCAATTTCACATAAACTAGGATAAAAGTAACTCCGAAAATGGAAGTCATGGTGATATAATATTCTATATTTCGGCTGTGTTTATGCCATCATCAGGAATACATATAAACAATTGGAGTAAACAGTTGGCTATATATACAAGTTTGAGTGGAAAAGGCGGTAAATATACAAGCGAGCATTGGAGTTCAGCAAACAATGATCAACCACTGGTGGGAGTTACACTCAATATATTAGTGAGAACTGTTAAACTGCATAGGCCATAGACAAAGAAGCTCATGTTCACCTGAAGACAATGAGGTCCTTTGACGCCATTATCCCATGATTTAGTTTAGGTGTTTTACTCTTGAAATGTCTTAGTTTTCAACACATATATGATCTCATGGCTATACCAGTTGGTACAGACAAAAGACGTACATTTGCTCTGTCCCCTCACATGTTATTACCAAATGTTAAAATAATAGACCAAGCCAAGAATTGGAATGAACTATTATTCAAAGAAGCACTTGCTATCAAGAGTAAAACACCTAAACTAAATCATGGAATAATGGCGTCAAAGGACAAGACCTAAAACAGAAGACGGATGACGATTACAAGAATACTAACAGCGCCTTGAGTGACAACGCCGCATAGCAAGAACACCCAGAATCAGAATACTCGACCCTAGACCACTCCGGACACGCTACCCCTTTGATGTTACCCAACTGACGCCTCAACACAGAATATGATCCTTTGACTTTCACGCAATATAGAACGTAGACCTGCCGTTCTGTACCCCAATACCCACTCCAAGCAATTGTTACAGGCACAGATTTCTGGAAGGACCCCCTGTTCCCGAGGGCGTCAGTCGGGAAGTCGGCTCTAAGAACCCTGAAGACGCCCTGGTTCTCCCAGTTTTTTCTGGACGGCTTTGTGCGTACTATGGGGTACCAAGACAAAGGAATCATACACGCGATTACAGTGAACTCACAATTACCAGTATAACAACCAAAAAAAAAAAAAAGAAGAAAAAAAACAAAAAAAAAACAGAAAGAGACTTACGAACTTGTACATATAGCGATTCCTATTTACTTCTATTTATATCTCCTACTAATCTCTCATTGTTATTTATTATTTATCTATTTATTTATTTATTTATATATTTAGCGCTGGAAAAGATATTAAATAAACAACGTAATGTACCGCGAGAATCGAATAAAACATTGAGTTGATGGGCCGCGAAATCCGAATGGGAAGCGGCCCTTAAACTACAATTTCAATCAATCAATCAAATTGTTTACACCAACAACGTGAGGCACTTAGAAACGAATTAAAAAAATTCAACACTCCGTTAACATTACCAGCGTTCTTAAACCCTAAGCCCCCCATTAGAAATCAGGTATTCAAGTCCTTGATAAATTTTATCAAAACTGCTGGTTATTATTCCAGTATATAATACTACCGCCGTACATGCGCAGTCAGTTTTTTTTTTTTTTTTTTTTCCCCCACATAATCAACTACTAGTACACCAAGTACTATGACACGATTTGATAGAGGCCAAATCATTCTTCTGACTTCAACAAATGGTATGGTTGCAGCGGAGTTACCTTGATACTGAGGGCCGTGTGCACCATAGCCATACAAAACATTATGGCCATAATAAACTATCCATACATAACATCCGGCCAAAATGTCACAGACACATTTAGAAATAAAATAGGCATGGCAACAACGGAGTTACCTTGATACCGAGGGCCGTCTGTTCCACTGTCCTACAAAACAAACAATGGCCAAATCTAATTGAATTCATGACAACAATAGCACGGCCAAATCACATATAGCGAGCAGTATTCGGCATAAAATATAGGAAATGGTGATGGCGGAGTTACCTTGATACTGAGGGCCCTCTATCTCATTGTCCTACAAATTCTTTATGGCCATCAAACGATAATGCATACAGAAATAATACAGAGCTGTTTATTTGTGTAATCACCTAGTACTGAATCTATCGAAATGTTTAGTTATTTATTCATTTGTTTATCTATTTACTCACTTAATTATATATTGCTATTCATATTATGTGACTGACGGTCGGGGCGTGCCTGTTGTTGGGAGGAAGATAAATCAAATTATTGCATCGAAAAACAATAGAAAACAAGAATGACTACAAGCCTTCTATTTCATATGATACAGGCACACCGAAGACCACAGACGAGTTGGACAAGACCTGAAACAGAAGACGGATGACGATTACAAGAATACCAACAGCGCCTTGAGTGACAACGCCGCATAGCAAGAACGCCCAGAATCAGAATACTCCACCCTAGACCACACCGGACACGCTACCCCTTAGATGTTACCGAACTGACGCCTCAACACAGAATATGATCCTTTGACTTTCACGCAATATAGGACGTAGACCTGCCGTTTTGTACCCCACTACACACTCCAAGCAATTGTTACAGGCACAGATTTCTGGAAGGACCCACCCTGTTCCCAAGGGCGTCGTTAGGGAAGTCGCCTCGAAGAATGCTGAAGACGCCCTGGTTCTCCCAGTTTTTTCTGGACGGCTTTGTGCGTACTATGGGGTACCGAGACAAAGGAATCATCCACGCGATTATAACAAATATTTTCCAGTATAAAAACCAATAACAGACTTAACGACTTGTACATAGCGACTCTTCTCTACTAGTATTTATATTTCCTCATTGTTATTGTTATTCATTATTTAATTATTTATTTTAATATCTAGCGCTGCAAAAGATCTTAAATTAACTAAGAAATGTACCGTGAAATTTACATAAAACATTGAGTTGATGGGCCGCGAAATCCGTATGGGAAGCGGCCCTTAAACTACAATTTCAATCAATCAATTGTTTATATGTATTCCTGATGATGGCATAAGCACAGCCGAAATATAGAATATTATATCACCATGACTTCCACTTTCGGAGTTACCTTTATCCTAGTTTAGGCTTTTGAAATTTGGCATGCTTGTTACTTATAAGGTGATCTAGTAATTTTATCTCACTTTTTGTAAGTTTGGCTTAGTTTTTTAATTATTCAACTTTTAAGACAAATGACCGAAAAATAGTACGTTTTTTCAATTTATTTTAGTAAAATAGCTGTAAAAACAAAACCAGGCAAAAATAAAAAAAAATGAGACAGACTTTACTAGTTCGAGTTGTCTTCCATCAAGGTATAACATCAAAACTGAAACAAGATCAACAGTTTTCATGAAATTTCAATTAAAACATGGACGCTATTGTTTTCATTTGAATTTTTTATAATTGGAATATTTTCTACATAGTAGCAGTGTCGGTTATACACATATATATATATATTTATACATATAGTTGGAATCCCTACGAGATACGCTTTCATAAAATATATAGTTTATCATGGTTGTCTTGTATATTTATTGATACAGAAGACAAACTGTCAAGGGGGTGCAAAAACTGCCTCTAACGGCCAAACTCCTCTGCAGTTCATTGAAGAAAGGTTGGAGACAACCATTTTCAGGCTATATAAAGAAATAACACACATGACCACATAGACTAGGAATTAGAGAGTGAACTTTACTAACAGCCATTATGAACGTTTAATTAAAGATCTTTTCGGGCTTTTCTGATCCGATTTCTACTCTTTTCGCAACTGCTTTATAGCTTTCTTGTTATTACCATAAATTTCTTGTTCTCTCTTCAACCCACATTTCGCTTTCGACATTTGGTTTAAGGAAGTCTCTGCCCGGTCGCTCATTATCATAAGTTATATATCAGCAACCATCTTATTGTATGGATTGGAGTTCATAGTTGTATCTGTGTTGGGAGTGGAGTTAGCAATTTCCCTTCACCTCGTTTTTCATCATTCTCGTTTTCCATCTTCCATGTTTTTCATCACAAGTGAACTCAGCGACCACATCATCCTCTGGAGTGAAGTTCATAGATTCAATGTGTCTTTTTCGGAAATATGGCTATCTTCACATCTCCTTTTGCATCTTATATGGGTAGCTCATTTCTAGCATCATCTTTATAGTGAGCTCAGCAATCACTGCAGCATCTGGGTGAAATTACCACCAGAATGCATAGGTGTGTGTTCACGACGACTGTCGTTTACATCGAGTATAGTAGTATCCTTGCTGAGCATTTGATTTTCGTTGACAACACTGTCGTTCTCTACTTTGGACAGAGAATCACTAGTCTGAAATGTTTTTGGATCCACAATCCCCACAGATTCATTTTTTTCATTTTCCTGATCATGTAGCATAGATTTCCGCGTTCCCTCTCTCTTATTCATAGATGGGGAAGTTTGCATACATGTTTTATCTATGGAAAGCTATGCAATGCTATTAATCTACAATATAGTCTAGAAATAGTGTCAAACTAGTCGGCAATAAAACATTTATACCCAAAACCACTAGTTTCACTTTTTTATCTATGTTGCCTGGCTGATTCATTCTAGTCGTGTAGAACATGTCTGCGCTGCTATGGCAACTGGAATAGAATGAGGTTATTATGTCAGTAAAACTCTATTTTCAGCAGGTAATTTGTCAAGTGATTAAACATGGCGAGCTATTTTTCATATATCAGTCACATGATCAGTCATATCGGATCTATTCTTCATCAAGCGGTTATTTATCACGTCGTGATCACCAGGCCCTCTCCTGATCCTCTTCTTGGTCCTCCTCCTGATCCTCCTCCAGATCGCTCCAAAGATTTTCCTCCCAGCGGCTACAATTTTCCTACTGACTTGCACACATATATAAGGGACTGTACTAAGGTCTACCACACCATGTAAATTTTTCGGTAACGGTTGCGATCCAATCGATGTTACTGGGAATTGTTGTTGCGGCAAACAGGATGCAGTCCAAAAGATCAGCCGATTTAGGCCCAAGTTATTGAGTCTTACACTTATTGAACGTGGCATATGATCATTTCCGTTTGGTATATTGTCCATCCAGTTAATCTGTGATCGACGCTACATGTGGGCTCCTACGTACCTCTAGCAGAATAGAGATATGGGAGAAATTGTATATGTATTCAATGACCTGAGGGATGATGTGAACAAATGCCAATTACTTGACATTCTTAGTTGAATAACTCTTATTTTTTGGCGAGTTCTACCAATGTAGTCGAACACTAATCTAAGCTAAGTGGATCGAGTGGACGAGGTGGTTTATTGTTATTCTTCTGTGGCTGACTCTCCTGTCGAGCATACAATCAATTGTGACTTCCAATTATGGACTTGAGAACGATCAATCTCTGAGATCATTACCAGCGCTATCCGGCATCTACAATAGCGGCAGACAAACTATAAATCCATGCGATGAAGTAATACGGCCCGATTGTTGAAAAATGCACTCATTTGAGCTGCACCTACCGGAACTTCATACATTCCTTCATTCGAAGTAGTGGTTTCTGCTTTAAATCGGCACGATCGCTTTATGCTACGCTGGCCGAGTTTGAACAGGGGTCACTAAGACTATATTCTGGTTATATCTGTGCCAACAACAGCAGTGTCCGCGTAGAGGATAGATATTCATTCTGGGTGTAAATATGGCGGCCTTTCTTCACTTGGAGTAGCAGGAAAATGCAACTTCAACAAACCTAATGACAAGCTGGAAATAATATTCACTTTTTAAACACAATTGGTGCTGTGTATAACCATGTCTCTGATAGTTATTTACTTACCTTGAGTGAAAATGTTGCGTGCACAGAAGAAAGTATTAACTTTGAGGTGACAGGGTGAAAAAGTGTAGATAAGTAAGTGTAGATAAGTAAGTAAATCCCCTCTGTTTTATTTACAGCCCTGTTGTTGGAGAAAGAGTTTTAGTGGAGTAGCGTAATTGCATGGCTACTTTGGCGGAGGGCCACCATTTCTTTCTAATGGAGCCGCATGATATATTACAGAGGTCAAAATATAAAATCAGTCCTGTTTGACTACATGTACATATCTTATCTCATAACGTGAATGCAAATTGAACTAACTATCATTCTTTATCGCCCAATCCTACTTTGTAATCGAATTTGACTGTTGTCAATCAGGATGGACGAAGGCGATACAATCATGGCCAAGTATCGTGAGTGATACAGTGATAAATTAGATGAGTATATGTTTTAAATTACAAGCGTCTAGTCCGTCATTCATAATCCAGCCGTCGTCCATTAGAGAATATCCGCGTCCATAATCCAAAGACCTATTCCATTTCCATATAACAGTATTAGCACCAAATTCAAAAAGACAAAAGTATACATAAACATAGGCTTGTTTCCTGCAAGAGAAGCGGTCAACAGTTTTCAATGATGCCGGCAAGACATCATGATGTTCCAAAAATATCAAATCCGTATCGCTGATCAGTATTCTTAATCCATAATATTCGTTGTAAAGTCGTCATCTAAAGAATGATGTGTCTCAGTCACGCTTTGATTGTGCTTGTTCATATCAGTACCATGAGGATCTTGAAGTACATGGGTTCATACGGCCCTAGCCCCGGGTTAAGCGGAATTAGACACAAGTTACGAAACGTAACGCCATAGATCTTGCACGCTGCGCTCGTATTTTGCTATCAGCATGCGATATGTATCGCCAAATTTGAGAAACTTTGAGTGGAGGCGCTTGGTGGAATAGCCCTGTTTTATAAGTTTCTGCAACTTATCTTAGAATTGTGCGACAATTCCTCTCAAAATAAAGGTTTTTGAACTTTTTCTCAGAACTGTATTTTCTCCGCGTTTTCTTGAAAACCACACAGCTTACAGTGGTCTTTGTCTGACGTTTATTTGCGTAACAACATTCATGAGGAAGTTCCATATGATCAGTTTCATACATATCAGTATTCATTTAATGCGAAACTGAAATTTCCAAAAAGAAGAAAACATGAAACAATGCAGCATTCGTCACATATATGAATATACAATGTAAATAGTGGTATATATTGTAGTCATGTTTAAAGCAGCCCATCTTTCCACACATGGGGATTCTATTTAATGAGCTATTGCTGTTGGATTTCATCTAACGCAGATATGTCATCCATTCTATTTACCATGTATGATAACTAGTATTGTGCATTTTTTTTTTTCTTCTTCTTTTTTTTTCGAGGTGAGGAACCGTGCATCCTGAATCGACCGTGGAACGCGCCACAAAAGTGCCGAACAGTCTGGGACATAATTTTCGCATCCAAAACTTGTGTTAAAGAGAAGATACAATTTCGCGAAATTTCCAGTTTGTAATTTGAAATAATTTTGTTGAAATTACACTGTATATTTTGCTGCATCTGGTGAAAAAATACCGCCATTTTTAAAACAGCAACATCCGACAATAAATAATCATTAAGGCCATAACGTCGTTCATATAAGAATTACCGCGTCAATAATCGAAATACCTAGTTCGTATGTCAGTGAGCGCCAGTTCAAATGTGTAGGAAATAAAAATAATACAAACAAGCCATTTTTTACAAGCAAGACATGATGATGTTCTTTACACTGAATCATTATTCTTTATCCAAAGGAATTTTCTAAGTCGCTTTCCGGAGTATGTATGTCCGCCAAGGTTTGAGTGTAATTGCTCATTTGAACACATTGGCGATGTAAAACACATTATATTCAAACGGGCCTTGACCCGGGTTAAGCGCTACGGTTGTCTGTACGCGCTACAATTGTATTTTGCCGCCAATGTACGATATTTATCGCAGAATTTTTGAAAATTTGAATGGGGACGTTTGGTTGTATAGCCCTGTTTGACAATTTTCTTCAGTAATATTCTGTGGCGTTGACTACAATCGTCAAAGCCTGCACATGAATTAGTTAGTGCTACCTGGCGAAATATGTATACGCCGAATGCAGGTCTTTTTTTGAATATTTGCTGTCCCGAAATGGGTAGGTAACTATGTCAAAAATGGTAATCTATCTTGTCGTAGAGCTGACGTGAGAGAAAGCCCTGAACATTCTTGTTAAGGTATATCTCCAGATATGATGTTCCATCTGGGCTATGAGCCGTTTTTCGTCAAATCCAGTTGGGAGTGTATATACTAACCAGCGTCGCTAACATAGAGAGTATCCTGTGCAAGAACATCGTTCATATCTCGCTGGATGAATGAGAAAGAACGGGCTTTGGAATAGTTATCTTTGACAATTCCTGCATATTTGCGTTTCAATTGGAGAACAGATATAGGTATCCCAAAAGTGGTACACCATTCGTTCCTACTGATATATCTATACGCTGTTGGTATATAGTATTGCCAAATTTCTCATAGATGATGAGAATTAAAGCAATTCTATGAACAAAGAAACTTCTCAAGAAAGTTACCGTTTACATGTTGTAGAATTGGAGATGGCTTCATGGCTACCTCTCAACTTTTCAACTGAAAGGTCAGCAGAATTCTCCTCAATGAACAAACATGTTAGGATATTGACTTATAATAATCCGATTGCTCCAGTGCTTTTTGAACTGTATGGGTGAAAATGATTATGAGGATGGATTACTAGGTTCACTAGATTATTAATATCATACTGTACAGACATTGAATGCTGTATACTTAAGCTGCTTCACACGAGTAATACTGGGAGTCGTTGCACTTCGTTGTCCAAGATCATGTTATGTGAAGGCTGTCGATCTGCCGGATTCACCGAATGCTTGGTCACGTGAATTCTCCTCAATGGACACACATGCTATATCTGCCAAAACAACATCTCACTGCTAATGATTGACACTCTGCTTCTTAAGATCTTCCCTGAATGGATCTACACAGGCATCTAAGAATCTAGTTGACCGTCTTGCTGCTGCCTTTCCTTTATTGAGCTTTGACCCTCATATCTTGCTCTGCGAAACATTTGGCCAAACTTGTCTGTGTTTTCTAAACGTCGTGGAAATGTCTGCTGAATAGAATTGGTGAGGTGAACCTGTTACCCCCTCCCATAACATAGGTAGCCACCGGATGCATAATAACGGGCACAGCGAAATATCTATATTCCTATATACAATTTGGCTAAAATATTCATTCCATCAGTCTGCCAGGATTGCTGTCGTATTGGATACCAAGACAAGGCTTGCAAATACATGTAGCAGGCAACATCAGCTACAATATTGGGATTGATTTCTGCAACTATTATTCATCATTATCACCCCTTCCAGCCTCCTCTTCAGCTTCTGTTATGCCCTCTGTCAAAAACACTATCCATTGAGATATTAAATCCTCTTAGACCTCGGCTACCACTACTTGTTCATCATCTGGCAACGGTAGGTCCTCTTCTGTTCTCCTTCGGTCGTCAACTAACGGCGCATCTTCAGTCTGCTTTCCTATAGGAATGGCATCGTCTGTGTTGCTTAGTGTTTTTGTCGCTCTCAGCTGCCACTTCACCGACACATTGAGAGGTCGCATTTTCATCTTGCTCAAAAGTGAGCCAGATTACTGTACGGATGTTACCGTGAAACATCTTTGCTGCTTTCACCTGGCCGTCGTGTTAAATAACGAACATAGCACCAGATGCACCGTCTTTTTTTCGTGAGGCCACGATGTCCGTGTACTTGGGATTGTATGCAAGCAAAAGTTTCTTCCAGCGTGGGCATTTACATGCAATAAACGGACATTCTACTCTACTCTTCCCTTAACCAATGGGGGCCACGGGTAACCAGCATCGGTTACATATATGAATCTGCAACCCTTACCACTTGCAAGTATCTCAACCCGTGTTGTTCTTCTGCCTCCTCTGTTTTCGATAGACTTTCAATATTTCATCTCCATGGATTGGTTGGAAGCGGTCCAGTTTTGAGCACTCGTTTTATGGGTTTCAGCTGAAACACAGATACAGTAGGATTGGTTCCCAACTCCAATTTGCAGCAGCCTCCATCGACAATGACTGTCTGATATGGTAAACGTACCCTCGTTGTAATTTACACGAAAGATATCCTTATTAAGGAATTTCTTCAACCATACAGTATTTTACTTCTACAAAGCGTTAAAGTGTGCTACATGCATTGACTTCAGAAACGCCTATCGTCGCAAAACATTCATTAATGTGAGCAATACCTCCACCCGCCACCATTTATCCCACACTGCCCTCACATTTCTCTCGAAACGATTCACATAGTTTCTTGAATTTACCTTTGGAGTTATTGGAAGGTGAATTCAGTCGCACACTCCATACATTTCGCCTGGAGGAAACTAGCAAGTCCATAACGTATGCCTTCGCCAATCAACTGGATAGGTGGCTCACCTCGGTTAGTTTCTTCTGTGGCTGGGGGACATGCAGCGGAGTGTAACGTTAAACTTCCAACGTCATGGGCCAAAAGTTCAAACTTCTCTACTCGATGCCCTTGCAACGTGACTTGTATGGGCATTTCCTCTTAATCGTACAAAACCGATAAGCGTATTTTATTCACACCCATGTGACGACGATTGAGCGATTTCTATCATCGCCATAACTCAGATGAGACTGGCATATGTACTCTATGCTCACCTGTAATGGATAGAAAATGGATAATTCATCAGTTATATATTTTTTGTATTGTGCGTTTTGAGCACGCAATCATGGACACAAATAAAAAAACAATTGCATTTGCGGCAAATCCGGAAAATGCATATGCAATGATGTAGTTTATTTGTAGAACCCATCGAGCAGAGGAACATGGCTAAATTCAAAATGGCGACCATGTGGTGTACCAGAATATTGATGTTTTCGACATTTTCTTCAAACTTTCTGCTTTTCTGAGAAGATAAGTGAGCAAAACTATTTTATTTCACATCGGGTTATTATTTACTAATTATCGTGCATTTTTTTCGAAGCAAACATAAATAAAAATTCGAAAAATCTGACCGGAAAATCGACCAAAAAAAAAAAAAAAATAATGATGTCACTGTGACGTCATCAAATCGGCCAACTCGGATTTTTTTTACATTTTCTAGTAGAGCTCGGCCCAAGGGTATGGTGTGGAAAGTTTCAGCCTCCTAGCTCAAGGAGTAAGAACATTCTTAGGGGGTCAAATGCCCCCACTCAGGCCTGGACATGTCCCAAATTGGCCAGGTCAGATAGGTTAATATGCCCGAAAATAAAGATATGGCCCGTGCAGTGCCGTTCGTTCCTGGACTTGTGTAAAGGTCAAATACTGATAGAGGAAGAACACACCATAGCAATAAAGTGGAACCATTGCCATTAAACTGGGACATATTTATGTAATCTAAACTATATACAATATGGAAGAAACTCCCGTAAAATAGAGAAAAAGAAAGGTTACCATGCAATTTTTAATCATACAGTTTACACTGAATTTCGAGCTTTTTTCAAATTCATCTTTAACACTCTATTATTTGTTTTTAAGAATTATTAAAGTCTTAGAATCGAGTCAATTTCCCGTTATCATCGACTCACTCACTCCAGTGATAATATTATCAGGGTAGACTGCAGAGATAATTTTGTCGATGGTAAAGGATATTGGCTCGATTCCAAGAGCTTAGTAATTCTAAAACATAATAGGCTATTATTTGTTCGCTGGTTTCTTGCCGTGTTGTGTAAAAATTGCATTGACCGAAAGAGACACAGCCTAATGTGATAAGTTTTTCACTGTCTTGGTGCTTTTCATGATTGCACTCTCAATATTTAACATTTACCCAAGTCCAGGAACTAATTATTTTCTTATAATACCTGTAATTTATGTGTTGAACCATTGTGTGATTCATGCAGTAAAATCCGCCTTAGACATATATTTCACCCCTGTGACGTGCTCTTCTATTGCTATACCATTCCATATCAAGCATTTATTGAGGTTTCAAAGGGATGTTGAGCGTAAAACGCATAGATTGTGGAAATATACACCTCCCACAAGGAAGATGGAATTTCACTTTCTGCTGCGATAATATGGCGTGGCAGAAAATATGCAATTTACCGTTCAAACGTACTAGATGTAAAATAATCCATAAAATCATTCCAACAAACTATTTTTTAGCTTTGGGTTTTGAAAGTCGACGCGCGAGGCATGTTTGGAACAAATAGACCACCAAACTTGATAGATTTTCATACTGGGTTAATTTTAAGCATTTCTATACCCTTCTTGTGCATCACTGGTAAATTCGCAATGACGACCATGAGCGTATACTAGCACGGGACGAAATGTTTTTGCTAAAAATAGTTTTTTTTATGTGAAAAATGGTTTTCTTCGGCATTAAATGTATTTACCGTCGTGGAAAATATCATAATAACACAATAGTACCTACACGAGAATAGAAAAAGAAAATCTGCCAATTCTACTGAATTTAAGAGAGCATTAAAAGCATATTATTGTACGGAGAAAGATTGTGAATGAGAGCATTTTGTGGAACATTGAAAAACAAGTAGTGGTTGGGTGTTGTCAGAGTTTCGTGTTACAGACACCCTAGAAACGAACACTTGTGATAATTAAATTCTTTTCTATTTGAATTTCTGTCTGACAGACAATTTCCCGAAAACTGTCATTTTCTCTTCCACCACTGATGAATGTTCGGGTAAATAATGGTTCAGTCGACCTATGGATGTATATTAACCAAACATTTTATATAGCTTGGCAGCTTCAGGAAATAAATATGAAAGTAAAACAAAATCGTTCACATCCCGTCTTTTGAATTACTTGTGGACAGGGAGTTAATGTCACACTCACGGTTGTTCCACTCATATGGCGACAGTCATTTTGGCTGGTGGAGAAAGCCAGAAGAGAACAACCGCCCGTTGGCAAGTAATCTGTAATAAGGGTTATATTTGATATACTCTAATTCTTTATTTTACAGTTATTAACATAATTGGTCACCATAATATGTAAGATATGAAACTGTAATCAATCATGCGTGCAATCATGCCCGCTGTTCTTGTACTCATGCTTATAGGTGATATGCTATTTGTCACGCCCAGGAGGAACACATCTATCCGTCAATCAAGTATTATCCAATCAAAATCATTCACTAAGTTACACTCTTGAACCGCGAGTTTCAATCCAACTTTCTATAGTTCGGCCTCGGAAACCGGATTGATCACACGTATATACCTTCATAGTTCGGCCTCGAAAACCGGATTGACATGTTTTGGGTATGACCTCTGAGCCAGTCATCTGTAAGTAACTTTATATTTCTGTTATATATAATAAACCATATACTATATTAAACCGTATCAGAATCTCGTCTTGTCACAAGATCCAGTATATTTTGGTATTCTATTGTTGCGAGAGCTCCCGTTCATATTTTCCATCTTCCACTGCGTATCTCTGAATATCTGCTGAATATAATCTTCCTAAGCTGGGAATAATAGATTAGTTATTAGAGGGAGCTTCGTAACAGATTTGGTAAGCAGATAGCGTGGTTTGTGACAAATAAAACGAGATTTGAAATACGGTTTATTCATAGATTATTTGAGTTTATTATACGATATCGAAGCTACGTAAAAAAAAAAAGAAGATGTTTCAATATAACACTGTAAGAGAAATTCCTCTCGCTATAGAACTTCAGGTGACGGTAGAACTATTAGGCCACGTTCGGTAAGTCAGATAACGAAACGGTGATTCAAATGGTATTAAGATGGAAGAACTTCTGTCCGTATTTAGAGAAGGATTATCGAATATTTCTGCACATATGACTGAACAAAATCGTGCAGCGTTATCGGCTATTGGCGAGGCTCAGTCTAGACAAAATCCTCATTTTTCACTAGGAAGTAGCGGAATCCCTGCTCTTAAAGCGTTTTCAGGGAATTCAGATAGTGATTTTCAGAAGTTTTTCTCCCGTTTTGAGTCATATTCAGATTTTCATGGTTGGACAACGGAACAAAAGGTTAAAGCCTTCCCTTTATATTTGTCTGATTTTGCTGAAAGTTTTTATGATGGTCTCTCTTTTCAAGTTAAGGACGATTTATCTCTGATTAAATCCGCGTTTGAAGATCGATTTGACCATCCCATGTTAAAATGGGCCAAGGATGCAGCAATCTTTGCACGAAAGCAGCTTCCAAATGAACCTCTAGAGGAATATATTACGGATTTACTCGAACTTTGCAGAAAGGCAAACAAATCTGAATCAGAAATTCTGTCATTCTTAATGAACGGACTTCAACCGACTCTTAGATCTCATGTTATTTTTCTGAGACCCACTAGCTTAGAGGATGCTCTAAGTAAATGTCGTTTGGCTGACATCGCATTTAAGGATTCCAGTCAAAATTCTGATCTAAATGAAAATGTACTCCCGGAAGAAAATCCCGAGAATATCCAAAATGGCGGTAATTTGAAAGAAAAAGTACCGTCTAAAGCCATGAACACATCAGACGGTGTGCCTATCTGTTTTTGTTGTTTGCGTATTGGACATAAAGTTAAATTTTGTCCAGAAAGACGTGATACGCGACCGTCCTGTACTTTTTGTAAACTTAAGGGACATCATACCGTAAATTGTACAAAATTGCAAGCTAGAAATTGTAGTTTCCAAGCTAGAAATTTAAATCCATTTTGTCAACGAGTACCTCCGCCTCATTTAAAAGGCTAGATGTCCATTATGGAGACGCACATAATGGGCATGATAATTCAACACACAGAAAGAGAAAGCGTAGTAGGCGTCGAAATAGGAAACGCTCAGTTTTTCAAAATGTTGACCAGGTTAATTCCGACTCAGAGGCCGTTTTGCCTATTCTTTATCCTCGCTGTGCAAGAAGAAGTACACCTTTTAGTGAGTCGGCATTATCATTAAATGAAAGTCCGCGAAATTTAGAAAAACTAACAATCAGAACGTCTCAAACCTTGGAAAACTCCCAGATTACATTCGAGCCACCGGCAAATTGTGTCGGTACGAAATCAAGCCTAAGTGACGTAAATGAGAACAAAGCTAATGGAGACACACCTGAGAATACAGTGCTAAAAACAACCATTAAAGTGGACCAGCAGAATGTTTCTACAAAAGAGTACGTTTCAGAGAACATTAGCCGTCTGGGTAAATCAATAGAGTTGCATGATCAAGAAAGTTCTATTCTTTTGACCAGTTTTAATGGCCACAGCAATACATCTGAACAAAGGCATACCGAAACTCTGTTACGTGAATTGCCAATTTCCAGTACTGGTTTGACGCTAAGTAATCCTGTGATAGTCGAAAAAATGGACGGTGAACAAACAAGAGAGCAATTAAATTTGTATAAGGAAACTCCAGATAGGTATACACAAAGAGATACTGTCAATAATGCATTTCACCAAACGTCTGTATTGACAGCAGCCAAAGTTCTCTTGCTATTGTTGTTGAGTCATATTTGGTTTTACAGTCAGAAAGTTTTTAGTACTGTGGCTCATTTCCTAAACTTCGCGAATGCGATTGCCACAGAAACTCCAGGAGGTGACTCAATAGACAATAGTAGAGAATTCCCCGTACAGGAAACAAACACTTGTCGGAAATTACGCTCAACTAAAGCGTCTCATATAGTTTTCATTCTGACAATGATTTTACCCTATATTCTCCCTTCGTTTACATGGTTCTATTGGTTCAGAATTATTTGTGGGGCAGTTATACATTATATTTGTTGTTCTAAAGATTTAGTGCTGTGCTGGAGTCTAACTTCAGACTACAATCAAACAGAGAAAGCACCTCCATATAAAAAGAGTAATCCGAACCAAATTTACAGTAATTGATTATTCAAAGTTTATAGATTTTGTATAACATTGATAGGAGTTTGCGTAATAATACATAGCAGATCGAGTGTTACATGTGTGTAATGGTCATTTCTAAGAGGCCAACTCTCGTTTACTATAGATGAACCGATTTCAGAAATATTTGAAATCAAAACCGTAAATTCCGTGATGAAGGATAATATGCAAATGAAAATAGATTAACTTTATATTGGTATAAATTGTATTTCCAGATCTAATCTCTTTGAAATGCTAATTGATAGCATTATGTTGGTCACATACTCCAAACTATATACTCCCAGCGCCACACATTATTGTTATTTATTGCAGAGATGTAGTTTGTACCGGTAATAATAATCATATTTCTGGAGTTCTATTTTCAGATCAGATGTAACAAGCGACCTGCAAGTGTTTCCATATTGGCTGAGTATCGCAGCTTATTGGTTCTGTTTTGTTGTCATAATTGTCTAGCTCAAACTTATTCCATTTCCAATATATGTCTTTGAGATATATAGTGTTCCTTTATTATTCGTATTAATAGCAAGCCTCCAGTCAAGCTCGTATTAAAGTTTCTTGTTTTATTTTAATGTATTTGAATATTAAGAACTTAGTAAGGAGAACTAATGTTCGTTCCCCGCCTCGATATGCAATTAAGTTTTCAGATTTAAAAGCGGGCATTAGTGGGAATTTTATTCGATCAACCATTGTTAGGTGAGCGTCATTTTGACTGCATTCCCTATACTTGGTATATCTTGTGTATAAGATACTTTTTTTTGTTTTTGTAGTTGAGATACTCCTTCAAGCACACACCGAGATGGCGAAATGTGAGGCTTTCCACGGAACTCTGTGACGTAGCCAGCTTGAAGTGAGAGAAGAAAAAGACTGATAGACGGCATCTGCATAATACTGAGGAAATAAGAACACTATGAACAACGTACCACCATACCCATGAAGAAGATGATATCTAGACAATTCCACGACAATTCACAGGACCGCGAGAAACTGATATGAACAATCTGAACAATAAACTGCTTGATCTTACAAGGAACCGAGCCTAGCGATATTTAAATTCGGACACCTGAAAGAACTTTGAACATTAATTCAATTAGTGAATCAACGAGATCATATTAACTGGACTCCTTAATTTGTGCGCTCAATTATTCCGAAAATGATGATTTATCGATTTTATATGCACAAGACTTTGCATCTGCGCTTTCACTATATGTAAATCTGTTACTTCGTTTCAGTAATAATATTTAAATTGCGTAAATATTGAGATTTCATAATTGATAGATGTATTATGTCACAAGAAACTGCTTTATTCCATTCATTTGTATATACCGATGGGCACTATTCTTTCTTCAAGTATTTAAATTCATTGTCGCGTCTTCTATTCTTAGGTTATCGGAACTATCGCGAGACTGTCGCTTCCATTATTGCGTACAGATATTTGATTGTCGCGTTTATAATTCTTAATTGATCGCATATCTTATGTTGTATAATAAACTGTTTATTTATATGTGTACGGACCCATGGCAAATTCTAGTACAAGCTGATTATGGAAACATTATCTAAATTGGGAACCGGGTGTATTTCGACAGTATGGTTCATACATTGGCTTAGAATTTCCCAAAGGTCCATTTTCTGTTTTCCAGGTATTTCTTTTCAGCTCTTAAATGTCAGAAGGGTGAGTCAACATCCGTGATGTACCATGCCTCAGGAAATCGTACCTCCCCCTCTTAACGAGAGTGGGGTTGGGTAGCTGTATGGTAACAAATCTGACCATTCTTTGTAAACGATTCCGTATCTTCCATGTATCATGGTGACACTTAAATTTAAATTAAGGTTGAAATCATTGACTTTTGCGCGTGGGTCACGCGCTTTTCAAATTGGAGGTGTATGTAACAAGGGTTATATTTGATATACTCTAATTCTTTATTTTACAGTTATTAACATAATTGGTCACCATAATATGTAAGATATGAAACTGTAATCAATCATGCGTGCAATCATGCCCGCTGTTCTTGTACTCATGCTTATAGGTGATATGCTATTTGTCACGCCCAGGAGGAACACATCTATCTGTCAATCAAGTATTATCCAATCAAAATCATTCACTAAGTTACACTCTTGAACCGCGAGTTTCAATCCAACTTTCTATAGTTCGGCCTCGGAAACCGGATTGATCACACGTATATACCTTCATAGTTCGGCCTCGAAAACCGGATTGACATGTTTTGGGTATGACCTCTGAGCCAGTCATCTGTAAGTAACTTTATATTTCTGTTATATATAATAAACCATATACTATATTAAACCGTATCAGAATCTCGTCTTGTCACAAGATCCAGTATATTTTGGTATTCTATTGTTGCGAGAGCTCCCGTTCATATTTTCCATCTTCCACTGCGTATCTCTGAATATCTGCTGAATATAATCTTCCTAAACTGGGAATAATAGATTAGTTATTAGAGGGAGCTTCGTAACAAATCTTAATCCACTCCATCCGTCGATAAAAGCGTTTATACAATGTATGCCTTAAAAGATCTCCCTGAGGAACAACAAACCAGAGAATTGTTTGCACCTTAATGAATTAAGGTGGGCGTTAATCAGATTTATCTTTGTTTAATGTAGATGATGCCGTCATTGTATTGAATGATAATCGCAGTCAAACCGTGACAGATATTGTCTGGAAAATAATAGGTATTCAGTTTAATGGCCTAAACGTCGGACGGAGAATTAGGTGCCGGGTTTGAAATAGTAGGTCCAGTCTGGTCATAATAACGTACTCATATTGCGTACGGTAACAAGAATAGCATGTAACCGTGCTGGCATCATTGAATACGTGTGTCCGTTTCTCGCTTCCAAGACGGTATTTGTATTCATTAACATACTTTTGATAGTGCATTTTTGTTCTAACATTGCCATTTGAAGGGATCGCAGTAATCCGGGTAATGGATGTGGGTTGATTCCAGTCGGTATCTGTATTGTCTCATATGCAAAATAAAATTCCCAGAGGGAAGATTGAACATGATACAGACGTCTGGTACACAATGTTCGATCTCTAAAGTTTATGAGCACCTATGCCGCGTCACGTAATGTCTAGTTCAGCACTGGGAAATTTAAACATTGATTAAGATCCAATTTGTCCATATTTACGAGCCTTCTCAGTGCACTGTACTTGAGATTACGATTAAACATGTATTTGCTCTTTCACGATAAATCTTCGCCTAGATCGTATATAAAGTTTCCGATCGATAAACCCAGATGTTCCATTTGTTCCCACAGTAAGCAAGCAATCCACATACTTAGTTGTTGTGGTGAAGGGTGCTGAATTATTTATATCTATAGATATATCTCGGCGCATGTGGTATTTGTATGCCGTTTATCAATGCAAGGCATAACAAATAGTCCGTATATTTACATATATTATTTTCAATTCGACATGATGGGAAACCAGCATATGGCAGCTCAACAACATAAATGCATTTGAAGACAGTTGCAATTTGCACCCAAATGGTAGATGAAATTCCATTTTCCGAGATATTCAGATGTGTTTACAAGTCACGTCTCAACATCTCATCTATCTCTATGAGTTTATATGGACAAACAACCCAGATTTTTAATCCTATCTGAACTCGCGGGGAGCGGAGAGGGTGGCGAGTGTCTCCTAGTGAACCCTCTCAAAACTCGAGTTTTAGGATGTTACGATAATTACGCGACAGAAGAGAAACTCGACAAATATTTGTTCGTTGCATTTTGGGTTTTGAAAGTCGACGCGCGAGGCATGTTTGGAACAAATAGACCACCAAACTTGATAGATTTTCATACTGGGTTAATTTTAAGCATTTCTATACCCTTCTTGGGCAGAGCATCACTGGTAAATTCGCAATGACGACCATGAACGTATACTAGCACGGGACGAAATGTTTTTACTAAAAATTGTTTTCTTCGGCATTAAAGTTATAAAAACTATTTCATATCATACTTCAGTTATGTTCATAAAATGATCAAGTATTCACAAATTTACTAATTTAAGTTTTTATGAAGAAAGTTTTATGAAAAAAATGAAATATAGTGTGGTAGGTTTCCGTTCCCTAGTTACAGAGATAAGACAAATATTCATGAGAAGCATAAATAATCCAGTATGAAGGAAATCACTGATATCGCATCAATGAATTTCAAATAAAAACGAGCACTCGCTGTAGGTGATCTCAGAATTGAACTCAAACACTAATAATAGCTACTGTGTAGCTGATAACACCTAAAATGTGCCGTTGGAGCCAACGAGAGCTATAATCAAGCTTTTGGGAGTCAATATATTTTAACCACTCGCTAGCTGTGGTGCTTCACAAGATTACGGCAAGCATGCGCTGGGTACAATCTTGGCGGTATATTTACCATTTAGTACAGTCTTGGTCATAATGGTTGGTGCACTGGTAAAACAGCGTGGTTCTGGCGAATCAGACTGGCTCGTATTTCTTTCGATTGTACATATATCTCCTGTGCTCTCATCCTCTTTTCATCAGTATCTGTGGCGTTGTTAATCTGTCCGGGAGACATTTTGGTGAAAAAGAAACACGTTTGGAGGTCTGACTCTAGCCTCCCAAATTCCCTGCTTCAAACATCAGAGAGAACATGTGTGAGCAGCCTGACCGTATATTTATGTCCGGAGATATTCATACTATTCTCCTAAAACAATATAAAGTTGCTTTTACGACAAAATGAAACATTTTTTCTTCTAATTTATGGGTTACAAATTTTGCATCAAGCATACGTTGGCGTTGTTACGCCAAAAGTGGCGACCAAGTCAGAAAACCAACATACAAAAGAACATTAAAATTAATACGATCTGGCCGTACACAGCTTTTAATTCTAAATTTACCATCTTGTCACTTTCCCAGGCGGGCAAAATGCTCTTCATTCGCATTGCTGTTCTAAGGAATTTGCATAGCTTATTGATAGTTTATTTGAAATGGTACACTATTGAATGAATGAAAGAATGTTTATTCACCAATATAATAGATCCATGCACATTGACATATTATACAGACTACATATTGACGGGAATAAATCCCCTATGAAGCTTCTTCTATCCAAATAGAAATAATTATACAATGAGTATTTAACATCATACATTTCATGGACAATGAAGTGCTGCCGCGAAACCGGTCAGTATTCAATCAGATATTCGATATGACGAGGGAGGTTGATTGAATTTCTTTGAGCAAGTAAAGTAATTTGTTCCACTATCGAGGACCAGAATGAAGAGAATTTTAACAGAATAAAGTTAGTTAGGTAAATAGGCCTGTATAAATTGAATTGATGATCTCGAGTATTATAGTGGTGAATGGATGACTGTTTTGTAAAATAACAATGGAAATTTTGAGACAGTTGACTAGGGTGATGAAAGACTTTATGGGCGAGGAGAAGAGATGAGTAGGCATTCAACTTACAAAGTTGTGGAATTTTCTTTTCTTTAAATAAAGGATCTGTATGGTCTAGTTTATTTGATAAAGTAATTATTCGTAGTGCCCTCTTTTGAAGTAGGAGCAATGGGTGTGGGTGAGTACCGTACGTATTTCTCCATAAAATATTACAGTAGGATAAATATGGAAAGATCAACGAATGTTACAGTATATATAGCGTTTTCTTGTTAATTGATGTTTTATGAAATTTATTACTTCAATGTTTCTCGACAACTTTTTGCGGATATAATTTATGTGACCGATCCAATTCAGTTTGTTATTAAAAATAACACATAAAATTTGAATTTCTCTACTATTCCAATTTTTGTTCCAGATATTAATAATGGCAAGGTACCTTCGCTATTGTTTTTATTTGTAATAGGTTTTATTAACATATATTTTGTTTTCTGAATATTCATCGATAAATGGTTACAACAGAACCATCTGTAGAGGTTTTTTTCTCATTCCAGAGACATAATATTAATAGATTGTAAAAGGTCTTTATGCGAGTATAATATACTCACGTCATCAGCAAATAGTATGATTTTCAACACATCAGAGACATTACTGATGTCATTAATGTAAATCAGGAAGAGAATTGGTCCAATAATTGAACCTTGAATATTCGAATTACAATACAGGTAGATTGTCGAACAAAGCTCTTGGGAAGAGGTAATCCTTCGTAGATTCACAAATACTCAATAATCAACCAGATTCGCCAGAAATACACAGTTCTGTCAAAGTTTCGATTGTTTTACCAACGAACTAACCATTGTGGCTGAGGTTGTATACTGACCAGCTTTTTACGATTTTGACGGCCGTCTACTTTTCCGTCCAATGCATTTCGTTATCGAAACCAGCGTTTGATCAGCCAGGGTCAAGCGTGGAGGAATACAGGACTACAGGGCTCGCACAACTTGAATTTCCCGCTCCCATGAATATCAATTGATGTGAAAGTTCATGAGAATTTTAACTTTATCAAGACATGGCCATGATTAACCTACTAGTTCATCCGTAATTACTATTTAGGCTTACGAAGGCCACTGAACAAAATGACGGGTCAATTAGTATACAAGCATCTAGTCCGTCATTCAATATTCAGCCGTCGTCCATTAAAGAATTTCCGCGTCTATAATCCAAATACGTAATTCATATAACGACCTGAGCACCAAATTAAAGTGTCTTCATTGCCTAGTCAACGGAAAGGAGGTAACAATATATGTAGGTATCATCTTTGATAATTCGGTCCAAAAGTGTAGATTGGAGCGATATGCAAGAGGTGAGAAAAATTGACGTCTGGCGACTAAAAAGCAACCATATGACTCTACAAGAAAGCATCCCTCGGCACCTAACATTGAGACCCGAGAATACGGTGGATTCTCGGACGTAGCCTTAGTATCTCAGCCGATTTTGTTTTGCAGCTGTTCATATTGAGAATAAGAAGTGTCCACACGACCCCTAGCGCCGGCTTAAGCGGAATTAGATTCGCTCAATCTAATGTTAATGGATGAGCATCGTGGACATCTGATGGAGTAAACGTATCAACATGGGGTAACCTAGTAAATGCAAAAATAATCAGAAAAAAAATAACCTGTAACGGCTTAAATTTTCCACCAAAACAATAAACCCGAGAGATCCACTTCCTTATGCTGATAGATCCGATTTGCAACCAAAGTCTCACCGTTGCAACACTAGTCCGATAATTTGTTAGGTAGTGATTACATGCAGGGTGGTGCGAAGATGCCAAAGCATAATTTGCAATTAGATATAAATATTTGTTTATTCAATAAGAGGCTGATTTTCGGAAACATTTATCTCTGGCCTACACGATACATACCGCATTTCGTATAGAGCTAAGATTTGAGGAAACAATGCACCATGCCCAGAAAAGCCTTGCCCATGTGTGTTAGAGATTAAAACTGTCTTAATCGAAAAAAGCTAATAAACTAGTTCCCATTATTTAAAATGGCTCTAATAAGACGACCAACCGTCCAAGCTCTAAATTCAGTCTAGACTATAATGCACTCTAACGTTATCGACACGTCATCGTTTTGCATATGAATCGAATATGAATCCGTTGCTAACTTTACCAATGTTTATAGTCTATCTCAGTATTTGAAAAATTGTATGAGAATGTTTTTTGAAGGTGATACCTAGACACTAGATTTCAATGTGTTTTGTTGAAACCAGTTTTCTCTTGTAAATGACTGTACTTTTGAAATACTGAATTCACCATTGACTGAAATTTAATACAAATCGTTTTATAGTGAATTATTTCCAACAACATCGGACATGCCTGTAGTGGGAAAATTAGTGAGGTATTCGTTGCAGATTGATGCAGCTCGCGGACAGTACATGTACATGGGTGATACGAGCTCAAATATTAAAGTTGGCATAGTTTGGTGAGAGCTGCTAACTATCATTGCAAGCTGTCAGGTGTAAGTCCTTGGTGTAACCGTTAAAAAAGCAATATTTTCAGCGACGTTTTCCTGGTTTGCTCACCATACTTGAGAATAAGTTATTTTGCAGGATCGAAATAATGCCTTCAAGTGTAGATATGTACATGTAGATTCCGGTTCTATGAGCATGCTCACACTAAACGCTAGAAAAAATCGAAAGACGACGGAAGTTCTCTTCATTACAATAAAGATAGTGGCAATGGTAGCAATGAAAATCGCAGTAGCTTAAGAGCTAACTTGATGCTAACTATATAACAGACCAGCGAGCATCTAACCCGTTACTTTCTCGCCACTGACCTGTATATTGTCTTTTTGCTAATTAAATTTATAGTTCTTCCTGCAGCCAGGGTGTCAGCACATATTCACAAGAATTAACCGTTTAAAAACATTGTTGAACGTAGCAAACAATTTCGAAGGAATTCGCAATATATCAAGTGTCTTGCTCGAAATATTTCTTTCTTAGACATTATTCGTATCTTGCAACGGGGTATGTCCAGAGGCTGGATTATTCAGTCGTCTTACATATTAAGGCGAATTCAGCAGCGCATGAAAGAGATGAGCCTACAGCGCGATATCAATCGATTATAGTGAGTACTTAAGACTGAATCGCCTAGCTCTAAGCGGCACCAGAGACCCATCAAAAAGGATTCTTGACATTAAGATATGAGGGGACTTGGTGCCAATATTTGATGTCTGTTTACGATGATATAGGAGAATGTTTAATAAAGAAAAGCTGCTTTCGCTTCGCGGTCATGTCTCCAAGGATAATCGTTCGTTTTCTCAATTCGATAGTAAGAGTCTTTTTATGTACCACGGGGTCATCCGAAGATAAAAATTAATATAAAACTAATTGCCTCACCAGCAAGAATGTACTAAACCGTCTGGACCGCTGTCCTTATCCTCCGATTTCATGCACATTTCGTCATTACTAGTGCAGATATGTGTGAATTGTTTTTCAAATTTCTTGATGGGCAGCAGATACCGTGGTTAGATAACGCCTAGCAGTGCGACATCGAATATCATCCCTGACGATAAAACTCATTCATATGTTGTGTTTGCTAAATTAAATCGATGTTTGACTACAGTGTGTGCGCATATCTACCTTTGTTCGTGTCAATGCATATTAACAGAAAATTAATGAAAAATGTATGCGGTTCTCATAATATGGAGTTTACAATTACCATGGTAAAACGTTTGCTTTTATTGATGGAGTTCGACAGAAATTGTTTTCGACCATTGTTAATGCGTAACACGAGCACACATCTGCGGAAGACAATAGACTTGAGTGGCCATCGTTGTTGTTGATGACTAACTACGGGTATCTAAAATCCTGCATTACCATTTTTACTTAGAGATAGACTACTACACCTTTTGGAATGTAGAGTAAAAGACACGACCAAACACTCCTGTAGAATATTCAGTCTCAAATCATTCAACATGTTCAACGGCTGATTTTTAGCGTGGACCCTAAATGGCTCGGAGTTGCCGGGATGTCATAACTCGAGCATAGGCGAACAATTTGTTATCGAATCTTTATGCCGCAAGGTTGTTGTTCAGAACGAATAACGCACTTTTTCATCTTGAGTGACACAAACAGCCGACTACGAAGAATTGGGTCTTATATAAAACCGGGTAGCTACGAAAGCTCACCTTCATGATATTATTTCGAATGGTTCTCCACGAATATGGTTGAAATATGATCGAACATATGTGAGGCAACTTCGAATGGCATCTGGTTGCAGAGATTAAGGAGAAATAAACCAATGATGACAGTGCGCAGGCTAGCATGCGGGATTATATTGTACACATGACCATTTTGACAAAAGTATTTCCTCTGAAGCGAGATAAACATCCTTTAACATTTACCCGTCCCCAACACTGACATTTTTTTAGGGGACATATCACCATCAGGTAAAATCGATAAGGGGAGATAACGCATAACCTATACAGTATATCTCCTCCTGGCATCCAGGCCTGGAGTCCGGCTGATGCTTGTCTCTCTTCTGGTTCTGTGTAATTCTAAGACCACTGCTCCACAGGATATGTTTGTTTCAGACTGAGTATAGTTGTGGTAATTAAGGTAAACAATACAGATGAACATACAATATTACTGATGGTTTCAAATGGTTAACCAAAGATTTTTTTATTTTTTTTTACCCACGAGTTACCCATCTGCCCGGAATAGTTACATAGTTAGAAGTCATCTTTTACAATCGTCTCCCATGCTGCTGTCAGTTCCGGTGATTGCTAGTCTAATTGTTTTGTGGCGATATAGTTTGCCAAGTCAAATCATTGGTCGTTTGGTGCGATGTTGGTAAATACTGCCTGCTCATAATTGCAGTAGAAATGAGCAATTATTTAAATCTGATCCCTTATCTATAAAATCCTTCGCTAATTTAATTTGCTCGTGCGTCTTGTGTCGATAAGATATTAACCCTAGTTGGCCTGGGCTTTATGGGACCTGTCTAGGCCTGGGGAAGGGGGAGGGGGGTGGGGGGGGAGACGAAACGGCTTCCCCTAATTATTTTTCTTACCCCTTGAGCTAGGGGGACTGAAACTTACCATACTATACCCTTGAATCAAGCTCTACCAGAAAATGTAAAAAATACAAGATGGCCGCTTTGATGACGTCACAGTGACGTCATTTTCAAAAACGACATTTTTGGGTCGATTTTTCGATCAGATTTTCCGATTTTTTTATTTATGCAATTTCTCCACAAAACTGCATGATAAATTGGTAAATATTAATGTTATGTGAAATAAATAGTTTTTGCCCACTTTTCATAGCGGAAAAGCAGAAATTTTGAAGAAATGTGACAAAAACATCACTATTCTGGTACCCCACGTGGCCGCCATCTTGAATTAAGCCATGATCCTCTACTCGGAGGCTTATGCAAATGAGCTGAAAATGACCCCAATATGATAAACTATAAAATCCCGGAATCTCAGCTCTCCATTTTTTGTCGTTCCGAAGATAGCGCAGAAAGTTTGGTGGGGGACATTTTGCCCCCTCCCCTACCCCCCCCGCCCCCCCCCCCCCCCAGGCCTGGTAGGGTTGATTACGGCGCGAGAACTACAATAGGAGTACTTATCTGTGAGAATTGTATGTTAATCCATTATCGGTAGCTTACAGTGCTGGCTCTTCAGGCACAGTAAAGTTTGAACAGCTCGGAATTTACGTTAATTTTCACTGGATAGATTTATTCTTGCAATTTTGAAATGTGCAAACCAAACTGTGTTCGGCAATCAGCGGACATCTGGTGGCGGACAGCTCTCAATCAAATCGAAGTATAATCCAGGCCCGTAGGCTGGGGGGGTTCGGGGGGTGCGTACGCACCCCCCCGCAGAGCATATCGAGTTCCGCTGCCGGGGAAAAAAATTCAGAGTGCACGGAAGGATCCGCACCCAAGGCCCTTGGACGCGGCCGCCAGCTCGCAACAAATTATAGATAATATTGACCTGAATAAAAATAGATCTAGAGTTGATATCTGGTGTATTGTGTTATGTTGTTTCGCCTCTAACCTCTAGTCTGAGTCCGGTACAGACGAGGCGCCAGTTCCGATCCACCAAAGTGAAATTTGCATAGAATTGTTTCAGAAGGAAATAGTTTGATTGGCATATTTATTATCTTGATCGCCGTACAATTGTCAATAGCCTTTATTAACAAACTAACTTAGCTGGGGATAAACTGAACTACAGGGAAAATAAAATTACATTTCTTAATGAGAGGTGTCAGTTCCGACCCACTCTCGCCAGTTCCGATCCATCCTCGTTTCGACATTGACCTTTGACCCAGATATAAACAAATGTAAACGTCACCATGATAACTTTTCCGCCAAAATAGGGCCCTAGCTGGATATTTGTTTTGAATGTCTTCATCTCATAAGTGAACATCTGACGTTAAAGAATGCGGGTTGGGGGTGATAGTGATATGATCGAGCTGATCCTATTGGCAAGATCTATTGGACACTGAAATAACTCCGATGGCTAATAAGCGTATACTCACTCAAAAATGATGATGATGAATCAACGGTACTTTTACTTATTTTACCTCTGAATAGCAGATTAAATAGAGAAATGCTAATCAGCACTCGAGTTATGATTTTACGTAGTGAGCGCTGCGTTCGCAAGACCTTTCCAGGCCATGGTACACTCTCAGAAATATTCAGGGAATACTCCTGAATAGATCAGGCTGTACATCCACAACTCAATTTCAGGGATTTTATCTGAAATCCAGGGATAATTTCCTGAATTTCAGGAAAATGATCCCTGAATGAGTGGATTTTCCCTGAAATTCAGGCAAATTTATCACCCTGATTAGTTTGTTCCCGACCCTATTCAGGTACGTAAAATCTCCTAAAATTCAGGTAATTTAGCTTTAATTCATGGATGATATACCTGAATTTCAGGAAATTATTCCTGAATTTCAGGTAAAATCCCTGAAATTGAGTTGTGGATGTGCAGCCTGATCTATTCAGGATTATTCCCTGAATATTTCTGAGAGTGTACGACCCAGCTTGGCCATCCATGGATGATGGTGGTTCGGAACTGGCTCCGTCAGTTGATGTCAACAATGGAGCAGGTAGTCTTTAGAGAGACACCCCAGTAAATAAATTTATGACAGATACATAGTACCATATGATAATTATATGTAAGAAACAAAACATCAAAACTTTGATCGGAAGCGCTTGCAGACGACACGGTTTTTGACCAACGGCGAGTCATGGTGTTTGCAGCTCTTTGTACTTAGACCGATATAGTCGTGTGTAGGCCTATGGAGTGGGTCTGCAAAGCTGTCTCCTAACAAAACCAGTGAATGCATAACATAATTTAACCATGATTGAGAGGTTGATCAACTTGCTTAAATACATCAAATGTTTTATGATTTCGCGTGATCATGGTTATGACAAGAAGCAAAATTTTGGGAAGTGGGTCGCAACTGACACTGGATCGGAACTGGCGACGTCACTGTACCTCACTTCGTTCTGCAATTTGGAATCCAGCTCCCATTACGTGTTCAATAGATAATCCAGTTACGCTACAATCCTCACAGCTCGTTGGAAACAATTATTCAGGTTCGTATGATCAATTACGCAATTTAATATTCATTGATTAGCGTAAAAATATTGCTATTAACGCAATTTAATGTTCAGTGATTAGCGTGTAAAGCTGCAAGAATGTGAAAGGGGGAGGGGGAGGGGGCGTACAGCAAAAACCTCAGTATGTTAGGCGAGATAAAAAAAATAGAGGGAGTGTGTGTGGGGGGAGTCATAAGAAAATGGTCCACTATATATATATATGGGAGTGGGCTATAAGCAGAAAAAAATGAGGAGGGAGGAGGCGGGGGTTTCCCATGGTTGAATATTAACCATCTCCCAGTCGACAAGATTATCGTTCACACAACGAGTCGATTATAGTCATATACTGAATTTATCAGTCGAAAAAATGCATTTGGCGGATGTCGAAAATATGCTGTCAAAATGCGCCAGAACGCGCCATATGGCATCTAAATTTTCAATTTTTTTCCGGGGGGGCATGCCCCCGGACCCCCCTAGCGGAGCTTCGCGCCTGCGGCGCTCGCATTAGGAGTTCCGCAATATTCTCTACCGAACCCCCCCGTTGCCAAACCAGCCTACGGGCTTGTAATCAATAACCTTTGTCGTAAAATCTTGAGTTAGTAGTGAAGTATATATATATATATGTTTATCACTTGAGATGAACAAAGAAAACAATTGAGAAAATAGAGAAAAAAACCCATTTTACATGCAGATTCTCAGTGAAAGAAAATATTTCTGTAAAATTAATAAACAAAATAATGCTTTGTTATTATATAGTGTCAATATTTCAGGATTAAATCAAAATATTCCCTCTTCATGTACTAACTGGGTACAAATTGTGACATTTCAAGATGAGCGAGTGTAGAAATTCATAATGTATTAAGTTTTCACTTTTATTTGGCAAAAGCTTCAGAAGCTCACTGCCTGTATATATTTAGACTGTCAATCACAAATGCCGTTCTATTGTTCCAAATATATCACGGCTGTCAATCAAACCTGTTGGTAAAGTTAGCAACGGATTCAGATTCGATTCACATTCGAAAGCATACGTGCATATGTGGCCGTGCATTCGCGAATGCACGGCCACATATTCACCAAGTTTCCGATGTCCAATTCCAGTTTTGAATAGGCGGCCTTGGATTCGCGAATCCACGGCCGTCGATTCGTGAATGCAAGGCCCCCTATTCAAAACTGGAAATGGATATCGGTGAATATGTGGCGGTGCATTCGCGAATGCACGGTCACATATTCACGCATGCTTTTGAATATCAATGGAATCTGAATCCGCTGCTAACTGTACCAACATGAATCAAACCACATTAATCATTCAGCTGCCGCGTGATTCACATGCCCGGCTGAACTGAGCTATCAGACACGCTTAGCTGACCGCATATACGTGCACGACGGTACATGTACTGAGCGGCATATGAGCGGCAGGTGATTCTCGAGAGTCTCGAGTGTGATTTCTCTCTCTTTGAAACCAAATTTCAAGAAATCCCCAATAGATTTTTCAAAAAGTTGAAGACACCACGTGAATCAGAAAATATTTGTATTGACGCATTATGAGGTAGAAAATATAGTGAATAGGGGTAGAGTGAGCTAATTTCCACAGCATTATGAAATATCGCTATTTTGCAAATGAATTTCTAAGAAGTTCAGAAAAAAAATAACCAAATGAAAAGTAATATATTGTAGAAACAAACTTGACCTGTACCAAGTTGACACAAATTGTATTACGGCGGGAATAACGATATATTTTCAGCTTTCCTACGATACCCTATAAATAAAGTGCTGGCTTCTCGACAGCGGGGGAGTGGCGATAGGCGAACGCCTCGCCTGCCGGCAAAACCGACGTTGTTCACCATGTACTTAGTCTCATTCAAGTCACATTGTTTGAAAAACAAATCAATAAATGGAATAGGGAAAAATAAATTGGTTGGTGTTTCGGGAATTCTGGGGACATTATCAGTGGCCAGCAGAACTTAATGTACTGAAAAAGAGTATATTGTGAGTAAGACTAATTTTGTGTTTGTATTTTAGCTGTGTTTCACGTCGATTTAATTATATCTCAAATGTTGTATTGTGGTAAAGTATTATGAAAAAACATTCTTTGTGTATGTGCATTAGTCAGTGGTCTGGAGATGACGAACAATCAGACTCAAAGTCAGGTCGATAACCCATGCATTGTATTCCAAATGTCAATCGTTTAGTGAATTCGGGATAAATATGCAAGACATCGAACGATAATGATTAATGATTATTATTCGAGTGATCAAAATGTGTTAGAACATCATCATGTCTTGCTGACATCATTGAAAACTGTTGATCTCTTCTCTCTTGTAGGAAACTATATTGTGTTCTTTTCATTATTGCTATTTCATACACACTAGAATTGGTACTAACTGCCATGCGGAATAGGTCTTTCAACTATTGTGACGCGGAAATTCGCTGATAGAGCACAGCTGAATATTGAATGTCGGATCTGACGCTTACTATTATGTTGAATGTGTATTTGACTATCTACCAATGTTTGTTTGAAGTTATATTCAAACAAAACTATCAATGAATATTATCGAAGAGGGAAACGAACTTTCTGAATTGTTTTGATCCTTTATTTATGATTCTCATCTATTATTCATCTATCCTGCGTTGATTTATCTTTGATGCTCCCAATATCCTACTGTCTTAAATATTAAGATTCGAAAAGAAGTGACGGGCTTTACGAGTGATATCAAATGGATATACTGTGTACGCAAGACCAAATAGGCTGCATCTAAGCGGCATAGGGGACCCTTCAGCCGGGTTATTGTCACCAATAAAATGGGGACCATTACTGTGCTCATACAGCTTGTAAATGGGGCGAACTGCTTCCACTTGGCGGCCATCTCTCACAGGATAACTGTCTCTTTCCCCAATTCGACAGTAACAGCTCTTAATGCGCTTAATGGGTTATCCGAAGTCCAGAATTAACGGAAATGTCATCGCATGGTCAACTAGAGAGTAATAACAGTCTAGACGGCTATGCATTCATTAATATTACATTGTTGTAGGATGCAGATATAGCTGTATATATAACCACATTTGACCAGAGTATATTTGAAATAAGTTTCGTAAATTTAGTTTTGTACTCAGTTAATATGCGAAGTCTCTGAGAGTCTTTTTTTGCCCACATAATACCAGTAAGAATGCATGTAGAAGTCCAGTTGTTTGAGCGACAAACAAGAATAAATTCAAGCGATATCTTTGATTCTAATAACTTGACATCCACTCCTACAAGTTTCACACACGCCAATTCCAGTCACTCGTAAAGATTTCACTCCTATACCCTGGTGATTCGGGGCGACATTTAAATCCATCTACGTAAGAAAAATACTTTCACAATGTATTTAAAATGTCTTTTGCTTTTTCGAATTTATGCTTTCATCTTCAACATGACAAAACAGGGATTCACATCAAGGAGAGGTGATGTCTGCTAGTTCGGACCACTCAATTCACACACCTCACTTTTGTGATCATTTAACGGGCAATTTGCTGTTCTTCTTTCCAAAAGTAAATTCGATTTTATATTTGACTGGTTCATGTATATGCAATGTAGTTGGTATTAACGCTATCCAAATGTGTAACTTGCAGTTCTTACGTTCATCTCTAACATGGCAAGCTATTTCCCAGAAGCGATATGCGTCGATAAGAGAGATGAACTCTTTCTCGAGCGACGTCTTCAATTATTGTCATAGTCACCTTCTCTATCTTGCTATCAGATATTTCCAATGCCCTAGATATTCACAAGTATACATTCTTCAGACCTGACATTTAGTAGCAATGCAGCCGTCCTCTATGAAATATGTTTGAGTCTCTAATAGAAAACCCAACCATACACCAAAACCCAATAAGCTGACAATTACATCATGATGTTCCCATCGCTGAATCCGTGCCACTGACCAGTATTCTTTCATCCTCTCTGGTTTCCAGCGCATTTTCTTGTGTGGAATGTTACTACAACTTAACTTCAGTTTGAAAGCGTTCATATTAACACATTAAAAGATTTGGATGAAATGGTGTTGATACGGCCCTTTTTAAACGGATCCAGACATAACTACAGAACGTTGCGCCAGAGATATTCAAGTACTATTTAACTACATGAATTCTGCTTAAACGCAACATTAAAGTGTGATGGGAAAACGATGCCGGCGTACTGACAAGAAGTCATCTGATGTGAAGTCAAGAAGTCCTGATGTAGGGTACATTATATCCCAGCCTATTGTTTCGCTTTGATGTGACTTATTGCGAATACCGCGAATGGTTTATATTACACGACATGCTACAGCCCCGGAATGAACAGAATTAGAAACAAACTACAAAGCATAGACGATATCAGCAATCCAGAAAGAAATGGCCGAGAAAATATCATTCGATTATATTATAAGAATAACCTTCGGCTGAATGTTCTGGCACGGAGTGGCGGCAGAGAAATATAGGTACATGTATAATGACTATTTCATTACAGACTGTACTTGAGCCAATATTTGATGTCCATATTGGATGGTATTTAATGAAGAGGAGCTGCGTCCATTTATTCCTCATGTCTTGAAGTATAGTCGTATCTTTGCTCAGTTCGACAGTAAGAGTCTCTTAATGTACTTAAGGGGTCATCTGGTGAGAAAACTTAATACAGATTTCATTGAATGACCGTCAAGAGTGTACTAAGTCGTCTAGACGGCTGCCCTAATCCCTTCGGATTGAATGAATATTTAAGATGCTTAGACCCATATTTTACAAGATACTTAAATGTAAGATCTTTCAGAATGGATCGAAAATTTATGCCGAACGACCAGTTATCGATATTCTGGTACAAGAAACTAGCAGATGGAGCCATAGAGAGGATGCTGAATCATCGCATTGTATAAAGAATGTTGAGCAGTGATACGGATAATGATGATGTCTCGCCTGCACCGTTGTAAACTGGTGATTGCTTTTCTTTTGTAACAAATTATATTGATGTTCTTAAAGTGTTTTATTGGTACAATCTTCAGCATGTTCAGTTATTCATGATGCGCAGTTATGCTCTCCTTTAGCTTTGAGTACTTAAATATACTAAGGTGGTAAACGAATAATTATCACACAATTGTCCAAAAAACCTTGTTTGACAAATTGCAATCCGATCAAGATCTTTTCGGCAGAGAGACCATGAGGAGTACCCAACCGGGTTAACGACGAACATTAAATTTTGTTGGTCATATACCAAAGACATGTCATAATGAGTGCCACGTGTAGATCAAAGAAATTAAAGTACTTTAGTATTAAAACAATTTATATATATTTCTACGTATTCAGAACTGTCTCGAGCTCGATATCTTTAGGCGCAAAAGGCGCGAAACGACCCTATTACCCACGTGATTCTAGAATGAGGTTACACAACGAGTCATTTGTGTACATTAAACTGTTGTACTGTTGTATTATTGTATTCTCTGACGCGGCCCTTTGTAGTTTCGGGGCAACATCTTTAAACCTGTTTAGTAATTGTCCCCCGCCGCAACGCGACCGGGGGACTTTAAAATGGTTCTTGCTTCTATGTGTCCGTGGATGTTCGTGCATGTCCGTGGATGTCCGTACATGTCTGTTCGAATGAATACTTCCTAACGCTTTGTTGAATTCTTACAAAATTCGGGATATGCATTCCTTGCGACAAGACGCCAGTCAGTATCGCATTTCAGCAACATCTGCCTGAAGGTGGCGCCACTGGGTCAAATGGATCTTGCTTCTTTGTGTCGGTGGATGTCAGTTACAAGCGATAACTTCCAAACGCTTTTTTGAATTCTTCCGAAATTCGGCATATGCATTCCTTGTGAGAAGACGCGGTTGCGTACTTCGGGTCCGTTCCAGTTAAAATGGGTCTTGCTCTCTTTGTGTCTGTGGATGTCTGTTCAAATTCTTCACAGGCGATAACTTCCAAAAGCTTTGTCGGATTCCTTCGAAATTTAGGATATACACTCCTTGTGACCAGACATGGGTTGGTATTGCGTTTCAGCAAGATCCACCTGAAGGTGGCGCCACTGGGTCTTGTTCCAATCTTCTGTGCATGTCCGTGGTTTTCATTCAAATTCTTCACAAGCGATAACTTCCAAATGCTTTGTCTAATAATTAGGCATCCCTAAATGCGTTTGTCATTTTTTCTTCCGTTTCTCGCTGTTAGTTTTGAATTTCATGTCGCTTTAACTGAAGGACACCACATCATATGATTTACACTAAAGCTTTTGCAGGAACCATATTTTATTTCAGAAGTATAATATGAAATAACTGGCGGGGGAATCCCCGCAGTACCGAACCCGTGTTAGTTTTGAATTTCGTGTCGCCTTAAATGAAGGACAACATTTCCTTCAATTTTGCTATGAAATCATTCTATTCCACATCATATGACTTACCCTAAAGCTTTCGCATGAACCATATTTTTTTTTCAGAAGTATAATATGAAATAACCCCCGGAGTACCGAACCCCTGGTTTTTTTTAATTTCGTGTCATCTTAAATGAAGGACAACATTTTCTTCAATTTTGCTATCAAATAATTGTAAACCACATCATATGATTTTCCCTAAAGCTTTTGCACCAACCATATTTTATTTCAGATGTTTAACATGAAATACCGAAATCGGGTTTTTTTTGTTTTTTTTAAAATATCTTTTCATCTTAAATGAAGGACAACATTTCCTTCAATGTTGCTATCAAATAATTGTATCTCACATCATATTATTTACCCTAAGGCTTCTGCAGGAACCATTTGTGTCCACACGTGTAACTGACTATATTAATTACAACTGAGCTCCTAAAGTTTGGGTGCACACTGTGCATATGATCAATGTCCTGAATTGAATTGAATTCCACCTTGTGTTTTTTCGGACTGACAGATGATTCATGTCAGCACACCTACCACTACCCTAAAGAAGAGCATGTCCCCATCCCCAGGGCGCCGAGCCGCACCCTCTATCTCCCAAACTAGCCCTCGGCCGACCCTCATATATTGTGTTTGAGCATATATATCTCCAATATATCTTTGCAGAAGCTGAAATTTGTGTGTTGTCTGCAATATTGGGATAATTGCAACCCCAAAAGGTTTCAATTTATCAGGCACAGACCCATGCTTTCGTACTTGGTAAATATGTTTTTCGTGCCAATCCGATTCTGGCTGGCGCCACCTCGGGCCAAGTCAAAATTGCATCTCCAGACAATAACTTTTGAAAACCTGAAGAATTCTTTCCAAATTTGGTGTGGTGGTACCTTGCCTAAGATCTGGCTTGAGAATGTTTTTCATGTCGATAGGGTGATAGGGAGACCACCTGAAAGCTAAGTTAAGTGTTCCCAGACAATAACTTTTGAAAACCTTAACCGATTGATTCGAAATTTGGTGTGTATGTACCTCGCCTCAATTTCTCGCTTGGCATTGTTATTCAACCCGATCCACATATAGGTGGTGCCACCTAGGGGCAAATTTAACATTATGTTTCCGGACAATAACTTTTTAATACTTGAATGAATTATTTCCAAGTTTGGTATACATGTACCTTACCTGAAGGTTTCACTTGGTATTGTTTTTCTTGTCGAATTGCTCATAGGTGGCGCCACCTGTAGACCATGTTAACATTTTCTATTTCCAATGTCAAGGGATCTTGCCTCAAGATCTCGGTTGGGATTACTTTTTATGCCTATCTGCCTACACATGGCGCTACCTGAGGGCCAAGGTAAAATTGCATTTCCGGACAGTAACTGTTGGGCCTACCTGGCCGGGGGGCGGAAGTCCCTCCCCCTAATGAACTTTTCTCTGCTGCTCCGAAACGACAAAATTAAACCGAGGAGGCTGAAACTTGGTGACTTTTAAGCTTATCTTATTGGGGTCATTTTGAGCCTATTTTCATATACCCCGGGCAGAGGATCATGGGTAAATTCAAAATGGCGCCCATGTGATATCCGCGAAAGTCGTGTTTTTCAATCTTTTCGCTCCATTTCTTCACATTTTCCTTTCCTAAAAGGCCTTGAAAGTATTTTATTTATGCAAAACTAATTATTCTATATTTTATTTTATTTTTTTCGCGAGTAAAATCGGAAAAATGAAAATTTCGAAAAATCGACCCCAAAAAGGCAAAAAAAAATGGCTTCTGAGAAGATGACGTCACTGTGACGTCATCATGGCGGCCATCTTCGATTGTTTTACATTTCCCGGTAGAGCTTGAACCCAAGATGCTGTGTGGTAAGTTTCAGCGCTCTAACCTTAGTGGTGGAGAAAATATATAAAGGGGGGCACTTCCCGCCCCCCAGGCTGCGATACACCCCAAATCGCCCAGGCCAGATAGGGTTAATGGATTTTTTAAAATTTGGTATGTGGGTACCTACACTCAAGATGTTAATGATGTTTTTCCTAAGTTTTACGATTTTACTTCCTTCACAAATAATGAATGTTTCCTTTACTAAAGATGCAGAAGGCATGCCTCCAATTGTATTCGATCGACTGAATGTAGTTTCTTCAATATTTGGCATATGCATTCCTTGTGACAAGATGTTGATTGGTATTGCGTTTCAGAAAGATCTGCCTGTAGGTGGCGCCACTAGGGATCTTTACGTTCTTTTGTGCTGCAAGCAATAACTTTGGAACGCTCTGAAATGTTGCTCGAACTTTGGTTTCCGGGCAATAACTTGAAAACTGCTCATGAAATTCTTCCCAAATTAGGCATGCATATACATTGTACCTTGCCATGAGATGATGCTTGGGATTGCATTATCCACTTCTGCTCAGAAACTGACGCCACCTGAAAATCTGAAATTTGTTTTTGGCCAATAACTTGAGAACTGCATGCTCATCGGATTTTTCTCAAATTTAGCATGCATGTACCATGCCAGGAGATGTTGCATGGGATTGCCTTTTACTCCCTTGCACTTACAGGTGCGCCACCTGGTGTAATACCATGACCTAAGATGTCGCCTGAGATTGCATTCCGCTCACTTGCGCCTATAGGTGGCGCCACCAGGTGTAAAATCAAAATTTGTTTTCAGCCATTAACTTGAGAACTGCTCATCGGAATTTCCTCAAATTTTGCATGCATGTATCATGGCAGAAGATGTTGCGCGGGATTGCCTTTCGCTCACTTTTACTTACAGGTGGTGCCACCTGGTGGCGAAATATCAGATTTGTTTCCGGGTAATAACTTGAGAACCGCTCGTCAGATTCTTCCTAAATCTGGTATGAATATATCATGACATATGATTGCGTTTCGCCCACTTGTGCCTACAGATAGCACCACCTCGTGTCAAATCTAAATTTGATTTCGCTCATCAGATTTTTCTCCAATTTGGTATGCAAATACCATGCCATGATATGTCCCTTGGGATTGTATTTCGCCTGCTTCTACATACTGGTGGCGACACCTGGTGGAAAAATCTGAAATTTGTTTCTGGCAATAATTTGACAACTGCTCATCGGATTCTTCTGGAATTTGGTATTCATATGCCATAAGATGTCACTTGGGATTATGTTGCGCACACTTGTGCATACAAATCTAAATTTGGTTTCCGGACAATAACCCCTTTTCAGAATCTTTCCAAAGTTCGTATGCTGATACACCATGTCATGAGATGATCCTTGGGATTGCATTTCGCCCACTTGCACCTACTGGTGGCGACACCGGGTGGCAAATTTAAAATTTGGTTTCCAGACAATAGGTGGAGGATGCATTCAGCTTCTCGCCAAATTTGGTTTGCAGATAATATGTCTTGAGATGTCACTTGGGGTCGCTTCTCGGTTACATAATTTCCATGCTTCACTGCATGGAAACTATATTACAGAAGCAAAAAAAAGAAACGTTCAGTCAACTGTTCCGAGTTGATTTTAAAACTTGGGAAGGCAGAAAGACCCTTCCGCATCCAACGCCTATGATGTCGCAGTTGCCTCCCTCATGTATATCCCCCGAGACTAACAATGTTGAAAAATATTGCTGCCATTTCGGCGGGGGACTTTCTATGGCTGCTTGTTTGTATCTTGGAAGCCGCTGTATGATACCTATTGCCCGATCGTTGCGCTGGCAATGACTTCGTTTCTCGCCTTTCACGGCCAGATTTAGATCTCGGGATGTGCGTATTAACTTCTTGCCAAAATCATACCGAAGGGGAGTGAATGACAGGATATAATAAGCTTGATGTCGTGGTCCAGCTGATAAAAATATCAGCTTCCTCGCATCTCCAGCATTGACATAATCGCCACATCCAAATGTTTCAATATTAAAATATGAAAACACGCCTGTACATACATGAAGACCGCGGGATTGGTGATTATTTAATACAAATTATAATTATATGCGACACATTAATTGTCTTGATTGATACTGAAAAGAGATGCAAGACGTCTCAATATGGAATTCTCGACAATAGCATATGAGGTAGCCCTCATTTGGTACACGATTTGAAGACAGACAAAATTCACATGTTTAAAGTAACGTTTCACTGCATAAAACAAATACTTGCGGAATCGGTCTTGTCCACCCCCCACCCCACCCCCCCTCCGCAAGCCTTTTTTTTTTCAGTCCATATTTCCTACAAGTTTTTAATTTACAAAATAGTGAACGCGATTAATTGTTCAGTTTATAATAGAAATTGAACAAATCAAATACGGTAATAGAAGCGTTAAGAATTGTTCTTTAATACTGGATGGATGTATGCATGTTGCGCAAAAACACTAAGTCGTCGCGTTGAATGAACGAGAATCAATATGGAGCCTGTAATAGAGACGGGCGAATCAGACCATAGAGTCCCACGCATACATGTACCACCAAACTGATTAACCATTCTGTCGAGGTTCAGTATTACTTGTACGACTGAACGAATATGCTTCTGTAATTCGCAATCTTTGTCAATAGAGTATAATTGTCAAGATATATCCCCATATAGACATAGTTAACAGTAGACGGACACTGCAATCGTCAGTGTAAAATATTAAAGAAAATTAACAGAGATTTGGATGTCTATTTGTATCATGTGGTAAAATATATAATCATACAATGGGGTTTGTCATACACTCTTTACTTTTCATTATTCTGTCATATTAAGAAAGACAGTTTTACTGGAATTATTTCCGCGAATGTTTAAGTTTGATCTGTTCTTTAAATATTTGCAGGTTTAATTCCCGCTCTTCGGATGAAAGGGTAGAAAAAGGCGTAGCTGTATCGCTAATAATACAAACCGCATTTTGTATATATTAACTTTTCCCTCATGTATAGACAGTCCGCCGTTTTTCCTCAGTAACACATTGAAGAGAAAAAGTCCACCAAGGGATATATATTCACTTTATGAGCCATTAGTTTTAATATCGATTCCCACAGTTACATATTAGTCTGAGTCATTTGGGAAGGATGGGCGCTAACATTAAATGGGTCCGGTTTCTCACATGTATCGGAAAGTCTACATGTCTTCAGAATTTATGGTTCCGGTAATCTAACGATCATCATCAAGTGGGATTTATATCCAGGTTTATTGGGATGAGCTCGATCGGCTCTTTATCGATGTGGATAAATTATCGCCTTGTGAGCAAGGGTCACTGATCGAGATGAGTAATTACTGGGAATATCATAACATCATCCTCTCACATCGCCACTCCACTGGCGTTACGATAGAAATGCTGACTAAACGCGATATCTTTGATTCTAATAACTTGACATCCACTCCTACAAGTTTCACAAACGCCAATTCCAGTCACTCGTAAAGATTTCACTCCTATACCCTGGTGAGTGTGGGTGACATTTAAATCCATCTACATAAGAAAAACACTTTCACAATGTATTTAAAATGTCTTTTGCTTTTTCGAATTTACGCTTTCATCTTCAACATGACACAAAAGGGATTCGCATCGAGAGGTGATGTCTGCTAGTTGGGACCACTCAATTCACACACACCACATTTGAGATTATTTAACGGGTAATTTGCTGTTCTTCTTTCCTAAAGTGAATTTGATTTTATATTTGACTGGTTCATGTATATGCAATGTAGTTGGTATTAACGCTATCCAAATGTGTAACTTGCAGTTCTTACGTTCATCTCTAACATGGCAAGCTATTTCCCAGAAGCGATATGCGTCGATAAGAGATATGAACTCTTTCTCGAGCGACGTCTTCAATTATTGTCATAGTCACCTTCTCTATCTTGCTATCAGATATTTCCAATGCCCTAGATATTCACAAGTATACATTCTTCAGACCTGACATTTAGTAACAATGCAGCCGTCCTCTATAAAATATGTTTGAGTCATATGTCATAACGAGTGCCACGTGTAGATCAAAGAAATTAAAGTACTTTAGTATTAAAACAATTTATATATATTTCTACGTATTCAGAACTGTCTCGAGCTCGATATCTTTAGTCGCAAAAGGCGTAAAACGACCCTATTACCCACGTGATTCTAGAATGAGGTTACACAACGAGTCATTTGTGTACATTAAACTGTTGTACTGTTGTATTATTGTATTCTCTGACGCTGCCTTTTGTAGTTTCGGGGCAACATCTTTAAACCTGTTTAGTAATTGTCCCCCGCCGCAACGCGACCGGGGGACTTTAAAATGGTTCTTGCTTCTATGTGTCCGTGGATGTTCGTGCATGTCCGTGGATGTCCGTACATGTCTGTTCGAATGAATACTTCCTAACGCTTTGTTGGATTCTTCCAAAATTCGGGATATGCATTCCTTGCGACAAGACGCCAGTCGGTGTCGCATTTCAGCAACATCTGCCTGAATGTGGCGCCACTGGGTCAAAATGGATCTTGCTTCTTTGTGTCGGTGGATGTCAGTTACAAGCGATAACTTCCAAACGCTTTCTTGGATTCTTCCGAAATTCGGCATATGTATTTCTTGTGAGAAGACGCGGTTGCGTACTTCGGGTCCGTTCCAGTTAAAATGGGTCTTGCTCTCTTTGTGTCTGTGGATGTCTGTTCAAATTATTCACAGGCGATAACTTCCAAAAGCTTTGTCGGATTCCTTCGAAATTTAGGATATACACTCCTTGTGACCAGACATGGGTTGGTATTGCGTTTCAGCAAGATCCACCTGAAGGTGGCGCCACTGGGTCTTGTTCCAATCTTCTGTGCATGTCCGTGGTTTTCATTCAAATTCTTCACAAGCGATAGCTTCCAAATGCTTTGTCTAATAATTAGGCATCCCTAAATGCGTTTGTCATTTTTTCTTCCGTTTCTCGCTGTTAGTTTTGAATTTCATGTCGCTTTAAATGAAGGACACCACACCATATGATTTACACTAAAGCTTTTGCAGGAACCATATTTTATTTCAGAAGTATAATATGAAATAACTGGCGGGGGAATCCCCGCAGTACCGAACCCGTGTTAGTTTTGAATTTCGTGTCGCCTTAAATGAATGACGGACTAGACGCTTGTAATCATTCTATTCCACATCATATGACTTACCCTAAAGCTTTTGCATGAACCATATTTTTTTCAGAAGTATAATATGAAATAACTCCCCGCAGTACCGAACCCCTGTTTTTTTTTAATTTCGTGTCATCTTAAATGAAGGACAACATTTCCTTCAATTTTGCTATCAAATAATTGTAATCCACTTCATATGATTTACCCTAAAGCTTTTGCACGATCCATATTTTATTTCAGATGTATAACATGAAATACCGAAATCGGGTTTGTTGTTTTTTTGTGAATATCTTTTCATCTTAAATGAAGGACAACATTTCCTTCAATTTTGCTATCAAATAATTGTATCCCACATCATATGATTTACCCTAGGTCTTCTGCAGGAACCATTTGTGTCCATATGTGTAACTGACTATATTAATTACAGCCGAGTTCCGAAAGTTTGGGTGCACACTGTGCATAGATAGATAGATAGATAGATAGTTTATTGCTCGTTTTTGCCCGAAGGCTAAAGGCACCACATAAAAGCGAACATACAGGACATATAAAATATACAAGCAATACATAGAAAACAATACACACAGGACATATAAAAAGTACAAGCAATACATAAAAACAATACGATCAAAAACTATTCACTGATACATACATGTAGGGTTACATAGGATTACATATGATACTTTATTGCACTATTGTGCCCGTAGACTAACAATTACAAGAAACAAACAAACATGGTGTATACATATACATACAGAATATAACAGGTTTGTGGGGCTTTGAAGCCAACAACTTCATTGACAGGGGAGACCCCAGTGATATGGGTAAGAATAATGGTGAGTCGGCAATTACAGCTTTATCGAACATACATGGACAAATTTTGCCACGGCATTTACTATTGGCTGCGATTTCGAGGTCATTAACATAATAAGTAAATGGGCATTTGATAATTGAGTATATGTATCACTGGGCATAAGAGGTTGTATGGTGTTGAACAAGATATCTCTCTCAGTTTTGAATCTTTTACATTCCAAAAGAAACTGTTGCTCATCTTCGAGCACT
Organism: Hanleya hanleyi; assembly: GCA_036873755.1. Classification (NCBI taxonomy): domain Eukaryota; kingdom Metazoa; phylum Mollusca; class Polyplacophora; order Lepidopleurida; family Hanleyidae; genus Hanleya; species Hanleya hanleyi. The sequence continues at coordinate 42,216 of JAVTVY010036745.1, read as the reverse complement.
TGGCAAAAAGTACAGAGTCTTTGATCTCTGGGGATGTCTTTTTGATATCGCCCCCTTTCGATTTGTAGTTTATGCGCACTTATCCGAAACTGTGTCAATGATACTCGGTGATGCCCCGGGAACTGAGCAGATGCAATTTTCAGCCTCCAGTTTGTATTTGAAACTGCAGTAGGTCTCTAATTTACTAAATTTAGTAATTTTCTCTCTCCAACTGGACACAAAAATGTCAAAGATTCTCTTTTTGATAAATTTCAATGTAGATTTAGGGTAATTACAACCTTGATTGTCTCAGAGATATACACAACCAACATCTGCTAAGATCTTCTTAATAAAACTGAAATTAATACAGTTAACTATAGCAGCCAACTTAACTGGGGCTCTTCCGAGCTCACCAAGAACCGCCATGTTGGCTGCTTTTGTATGTACGCCAAGTATTTGCTTACAGTACTTAATATGGACCCTTTCCACATCGTTATCCTTCAATAGGGTTGATTCAACAGACATACTTCCTTTGTTAACATAACCAAGCCAAACTTCTGCCCCATTAAACAGAATGGGTGGTATAATACAGTCAAATAAATTACATGCTAATTTGATATTCAATTCATTTGGGTTCACAGCATTCCTCAGTGAGAACATGGCTTTTTTGGCTGCACAAGATAGGTTGCTAATTGCTTGATTGAAGTAGCCATTACTATGTAAGATTATTCCAAGATACTTGTATTTATTAACACTCTCGACTGGGTTACCATTAATATGGAAATTATAACCAGCTGGTTTGTTGGAACCAAAGGTAACAATTTTTGTCTTTTTAATATTCACAGATAGGTCCCACTTATTAATATACAGACCGAGGTGATCAAGTTTTATGATCAATTTCCTGAATTGAATTGAATTCCACATTGTGGTTTTTCGGACTGACATATGATGGCATGCAGTTGTCAGTGTAGTTGTTTCATGTACAGGGAGCTTTCTGTGGCTTTCTTGTCAGCACACCTACCACTGCCTTCAAGAAGAGCATGTCCCCATCCCCAGGGCGCCGAGCCGCACTCTATATCTCCCAAACTAGCCCTCGCCCGACCCTCATATATTGTGTTTGAGCATATATATCTCCAATATATCTTTGCAGAAGCTGAAATTTGTGTGTTGTCTGCAATATTGAGATAATTGCAACCCCAAAAGGTTTCAATTTATCAGGCACAGACCCATGTTTTCGTACTTGGTAAATATGTCCCTTGTCTATAGATTTTGCTTGGAATTGTTTTTCGTGCCAATCCGCTTCTGGGTGGCGCCACCTCGGGCCAAGTCAACATTGCATCTCCAGACAATAACTTTTGAAAACCTGATGGATTCTTTCCAAATTTTGTGTGGTGGTATCTTGCCTAAGATCTGGCTTGAGAATGTTTTTCATGTTGATAGAGTGATAGGGAGACCACCTGAAAGCTAAGTTAAGTGTTTCCAGACAATAACTTTTGAAAACCTGAACCGATTCATTCCAAATTTGGTGTGTATGTACCTCGCCTCAATTTCTCGTTTGGCATTGTTTTTCAACCCGATCCACATATAGGTGGTGCCACCTAGGGGCAAATTTAAAATTATGTTTCCGGACAATAAGTTTTTAATACTTGAATGAATATTTTCCTTGGTATACATGTACCTTACCTGAAGATTTCACTTGGTATTGTTTTTCTTGTCGATCTGCTCATAGGTGGCGCCACCTGTAGGCCAAGTTAACATTTTCTATTTCCAATGTCAAGGGATCTTGCTTCAAGATCTCGGTTGGGATTACTTTTTATGCCTATCTGCCTACACATGGCGCTACCTGAGGGCCAAGGTAAAATTGCATTTCCGGACAGTAACTGTTGGGCCTACCTGGCCGGGGGGCGGAAGTCCCTCCCCCTAGTGAACTTTTCTCTGCTGCTCCGAAACGACAAAATTAAACCGAGGAGGCTGAAACTTGGTGACTTTTAAGCTTATCTTATGGGGGTCATTTTGTGCCTATTTTCATATACCCCGGGCACAGGATCATGGGTAAATTCAAAATGGCGCCCATGTGATATCCGCGAAAGTCGTGTTTTTCAATCTTTTCGCTCCATTTCTTCACATTTTCCTTTCCTAAAAGGCCTTGAAAGTATTTTATTTATGCAAAACTAATTATTCTATATTTTATTTTATTTTTTTCGCGAGTAAAATCGGAAAAATGAAAATTTCGAAAAATCGACCCCAAAAAGGCAAAAAAAAATGGCTTCTGAGAAGATGACGTCACTGTGACGTCATCATGGCGGCCATCTTCGATTGTTTTACATTTCCCGGTAGAGCTTGAACCCAAGATGCTGTGTGGTAAGTTTCAGCGCTCTAACCTTAGTGGTGGAGAAAATATATAAAGGGGGGCACTTCCCGCCCCCCAGGCTGCGATACACCCCAAATCGCCCAGGCCAGATAGGGTTAATGGATTTTTTAAAATTTGGTATGTGGGTACCTACACTCAAGATGTTAATGATGTTTTTCCTAAGTTTTACGATTTTACTTCCTTCACAAATAATGAATGTTTCCTTTACTAAAGATGCAGAAGGCATGCCTCCAATTGTATTCGATCGACTGAATGTAGTTTCTTCAATATTTGGCATATGCATTCCTTGTGACAAGATGTTGATTGGTATTGCGTTTCAGAAAGATCTGCCTGTAGGTGGCGCCACTAGGGATCTTTACGTTCTTTTGTGCTGCAAGCAATAACTTTGAAACGCTTTGAAATGTTGCTCGAACTTTGGTTTCCGGGCAATAACTTGAGAACTGTTCATGAAATTCTTCCCAAATTAGGCATGCATATACATTGTACCTGGCCATGAGATGTTGCTTGGGATTGCATTATCCACTTCTGCTCAGAAACTGACGCCACCTGATGACAAAATCTGAAATTTGTTTTTGGCCAACAAGTTGAGAACTGCATGCTCATCGGATTTTTCTCAAATTTAGCATGCATGTACCATGCCAGGAGCTGTTGCATGGGATTGCCTTTCACTCCCTTGCACTTACAGGTGCGCCACCTGGTGTAAATACCATGACCTAAGATGTCGCCTGAGATTGCATTCCGCCCACTTGCGCCTATAGGTGACGCCACCAGGTGTTAAAATCAAAATTTGTTTTCAGCCATTAACTTGAGAACTGCTCATCGGAATCTCCTCAAATTTTGCATGCATGTATCATGCCAGAAAATGTTGCTTGGGATTGCCTTTCGCTCACTTTTACTTACAGGTGGTGCCACCTGATGGCGAAATATCAGATTTGTTTCCAGGTAATAACTTGAGAACCGCTCGTCAGATTCTTCCTAAATCTGGTATGAATATATCATGACATATGATTGCGTTTCGCCCACTTGTGCTTACAGGTAGCACCACCTCGTGTCAAATCTAAATTTGATTTCGCTCATCAGATTTTTCTCCAATTTGGTATGCAGATACTATGCCATGATATGTCCCTTTGGGATTGTATTTCACCTGCTTCTGCACACTGGTGGCGACACCTGGTGGAAAAATCTGAAATTTGTTTCTGGCAATAATTTGACAACTGCTCATCGGATTCTTCTGAAATTTGGTATTCATATGCCATAAGATGTCACTTGGGATTGTGTTGCGCACACTTGTGCATACAAATTTAAATTTGGTTTCCGGACAATAACCCCTTTTCAGATTCTTCCCAAAGTTCGTATGCTGATACACCATGTCATGAGATGATCCTTGGGATTGCATTTCGCCCACTTGCACCTACTGGTGGCGACACCGGGTGGCAAATTTAAAATTTGGTTTCCAGACAATAGGTGGAGGATGCATTCAGCTTCTCGTCAAATTTGGTTTGCAGATAATATGCCTTGAGATGTCACTTGGGGTCGCTTCTCGGTTGCATTATTTCCATGCTTCACTGCATGGAAACTATATTACAGAAGCAAAAAACAAACGTTCAGTCAACTGTTCTGAGTTGATTTTAAAACTTGGGAAGGCAGAAAGACCCTTCCGCATCCAACGCCTATGATGTAGCAGTTGCCTCCCTCATGTACATCCCCCGAGACCAACAATGCTGAAAAATATTGCTGCCATTTCGGCGGGGGACTTAGCATCCTCTGGCTGCTTGTTTGTATCTTGGAAGCCGCTGTATGATACCTACATGTATTGCCCGATCTTTGCGTTGGCAATGACTTCGTTTCTCGCCTTTCACGGCCAGATTTAGATCTCGGGATGTGCGTATTAACTTCTTGCCAAAATCATACCGAAGGGGAGTGAATGACAGGATATAATAAGCTTGATGTCGTGGTCCAGCTGATAAAAATATCAGCTTCCTCGCATCTCCCGCATTGACATAATCTCCACATCCAAATGTTTCAATATTAAAATATGAAAACACGCCTGTACATACATGAAGACCGCGGGATTGGTGATTATTTAATACAAATTATAATTATATGCGACACATTAATTGTCCTGATTGATACCGAAAAAAGATGCAAGACGTCTCAATATGGAATTCTCGACAATAGCATAGGAGGTAGCCCTCATTTGGTGCACGATTTGATGACAGACAAAATTCACATGTTCACTGCATAAAACAAATACATGTATCTAGGGATGAATGAAATCGATTCATCAACATGTCCTAGAGTTATTTCCTGGTACTTTGCGGAATCGGTCTTGTCCACCCCCCACCCCACCCCCCCGCAAGCCTATTTTGTTTTCAGTCCATATTTCCTACAAGTTTTTAATCCACAAAAAAGTGAACGCGATTAATTGTTCAGTTTATAATAGAAATTGAACTAATTAAATACGGTAATAGAAGCGTTAAGAATTGCTCTTTAATACTGGATGGATGTATGCCTGTTGCGCAAAAACACTAAGTCGTCGCGTTGAATGAACGAGAATCAATATGGGGCCTGTAATAGAGACGGGCGAATCAGACCATAGAGTCCCACGCATACATGTACCACCAAACTGATTAACCATTCGGTCGAGTTTCAGTATTAGTTGTACGACTGAACGAATATGCTTCTGTAATTCGCAATCTTTGTCAATAGAGTATAATTGTCAAGATAGATCCTCATATAGACATAGTTAACAGTAGACGGACACTGCAATCGTCAGTGTAAAATGTTAAAGAAAATTAACAGAGATTTGGATGTCTATTTGTATCATGTGGTAAAATATATAATCATACAATGGCGTGTGTCCTACATTCTTTACTTTTCATTATTCTGTCATTAAGAAAGACAGTTTTGCTGTAATTATTTCCGCGAATGTTTAAGTTTGATCTGTTCTTTAAATATTTGCAGATTTAACTCCCGCTCTTCGGATGAAAGGGTAGAATAAGGCGTAGCTGTATCGCTAATAATACAAAACGCATTTTGTATATATTAACTTTTCCCCAATGTATGGACAGTCCGCCGCTTTTCCTCAATAACACATTAAAGAGAAAATTGAAAGTCCGCCAAGGGATATATATTCACTTTATGAGCCATTAGTTTTAATATCGATTCCCACAGTTACATATTAGTCTGAGTCATTTGGGAAGGATGAGCGCCAACATTATATGGGTTCGGTTTCTCACATGTATCGGAAAGTCTACATGTCTTCAGAATTTATGGTTCGGGTAATCTACCGATCATCATCAAGCGGGATTTATATCCAGGTTTATTGGGATGAGCTCGATCGGCTCTTTATCGATGTGGATAAATCATCGCCTTGTGAGCAAGAGTCACTGATCAAGATGAGTAATTATTGGGAATATCATAACATCATCCTCTCACATCGCCACTTCACTGGCGTTACGATAGAAATGCTGACTAAACGCGTATATACCCATATATAGACGATCCTTTTACACGAGTGGCTATTTTATATGAAAGATAGGACATGAGTTGAGTAAGTTGTATATGTTGCGAGATTTAGCTAGCCACACATATAACTTACTCAACGAGTATCATAACTTTATATTAAATTGTCACGAGTGTAAGATTCTATTTTTATCTTTATTGATTTATTTATTGGAATTTGACAATAATAATACTAAATAACAAAGATAAGACACATGCATTGTCAATGAAGTAAATCTTGAAATGCACGGTTTATCACATAACTATTTTTAAGCAGATTTCATCATTTCAAATCTATTTCATGATGTCTTCTCTTTGTTTCTGTCCCAACGGGAAAAAACGGCACTGGCTCGGGTTCATCACAGCCTTAAAATTAGCTGTATACGCTAAGCCGATATATTTACAAAACGCAACAGTGTTAAGCCCCTTCCTGGTAAGGCTGAAGTTTGAGCCACTTCCTAGTAAGGCTGGAGTTTCAGCCGCTTCCTTGTAAGACTGTTCATTTACCACAGTTTCTCAAAATTTTAATATCGAAGTTTCAATTTTAAAATTGTAACTTGTTAAGTAATCGTTTTTCCCCGCGTTATTTATTTAAGATCATGTCTTGCCATCCATACGACTCGTGATCAATAAATGTCATCATTCGCGCCATATGTTGGCGAGTTCTCAGCGAGGGGACGGCATTCTAGACAGAGAATATCGTTTTGAATAGGCAACCCATTTTGAAATCTTTATTAACCCTCCCTGGCCTGGGGGGGGGAGTGTCCAAAATGACCCCCCTACCAAACTTTCTGCGCTATCTCCGGAACGAGAAAAAAGGAGAGCTGAAACTCCTAGACTTTATAGCTTATCATATTGGGGTTATTTTTGAGCCTATTTGCATAACCTCCGAGCAGAGGATCATGAATAAATTCAAGATGGCGGCCACGTGGGTACCAGAAAAGTGATTTTTTTGTCATATTTGTTCAAAATTTCTGCTTTTCCGAGATGAAAAGTGGGCAAAAACTAATTTATTTCACATCACATTAATATTTACTAATTTATCATGCAGTTTTTGCGGAGAAATTGTATAAATAAAAAATTAGAAAAATCTGACCGAAAAACCGACAAAAAAATGCCGTTTTTGAAAATGACGTCACTGTGACGTCATTAAAGCGGCCATCTTGATTTTTTTTGATTTTTTTTACATTTTCTGGTAGCGCTTGACCCAAGGGTATAATGTGGTAAGTTTCAGCCCCCTAGCTCAAGAAGTAAGAAAAATAATTAGAGGCCCCCCCCCCCAGGCCTGGACAGGTCCCAAAAAGATAGGGTTAAACCAGCAAGATTTATTGCAAGGAATAAGCAAACAACTGGAGGAGTCCATAGGCCTACAGACATTGCAAAAGCATGAAGACACGTTTACTTTCGAGATCTGACGAGTACAGTAGCCAATTTAACAGATATGTACAGAGTGGAAAGTTTCAAGCTTCCCAGCTACGGGGATAGCCAAATAGTCAGGGATTCAGAATGTCCCTTCCCACCTCAAGTTATTATTTTTTTACATATTCTGGTTTATCATTCTATATGAAACATTATGAGATCATTGCATGCCACCGTACTTGTGTGTTTGCTGTTATCAAAGACTAAGTATAACTATTCATTGTTCTTCTTTGTGTATTTGTCTACCATCATACATAAGTTGTTAATAAAATATTATTGGTGATGTATCAAATTATTCAAAAAAACTGTACAAACGCAATATGCTCACAGTGTACATCATTATTTCTGCGTTCTGGCTCAACTATAGATAGCAGAACATATGTTTACGTTATTTTCCAAAGTGCTGTGAGAAAAGGGAATACCATACAGCATGATGTTATACTTAACAATACACACAAAGGCATACAACATTTATATGAGAAAATAGACGCGTGGAGTATAACTATACAGTGTCCTGTGGGACCTGGGTCTGTATGAAACCGTCACTACACAATGCGTTAATGGGCTTCTAAGTATATTATACGATATATCAACGTCAAAAGCCAAAGAGTTTTCTACATGTATGTCGGTAGTGTTATCAAATTCCTTATTCTCTGCCTTGTTAACGAAACTGCACAGAACAGGAGCCTAACTGGCGCTATGGACTACGCCATTAAAAGGAAATGATGATGGCATACAAAACGTTAACTACTACTAGCTAACTAGACAATTTAATAAACCAAATGGATTATATTAATTCCATGTTCCAGCAAGATCAATCGCAAACGACCACAGGAAAATATTTTGGCCATATCGCTGGAGTAGGACCATAGAAACATGCTCTGTCCATACAATTCGAGTACTAGTATCTCAGATGTGTATAATCAAGTGAGACCCCCTAAACTATGAGATGTTACACTCATGGCCACTATCGTTTATGTAACTGCATTACGCCAGTTATAGCAGAATACCACATAAACATAATAAAACGGTACGGTAAATGAGATACAAAAAGGTCAAATAAGGACAAATTTGAGAAAATGTGATCGTTCCTTTTAACCCTGCAGATGTGTGATGCCTCAAGCAAGATATGAGTTCCATTCATTTAAAATCTGAGATTAAAGTGGATCAAATAGAGTCAATGCTGCTGTTTCCAGAGATTCTGATTAATTCTTCAGCTTGAAGTGGATATGCATTACGTCTTATAATGGACGACGACTGAATTGTGAATGACGGACCAGACGCTTGTTATTGTGTGTTCCTTTCTGTGCTCTTTATTGAATACGAGAGATCCCGAAGGATCTTGGCGCCCACCATTGTCAGATAATTGTAAGCTAGTGACAAGAGGATATTTTTGTCCATTGTTACTAAGAACAAACGATTATTTTGTTTGCAGAATTTCGAATTTGAGCGAAAAAGATCGAAAAAGAGACACTGGAAAACACCAAGATATTATCTATCTAAGGTTCAGGAGTTTCAAGATTTCTAGAAACTGTACTTGATGTCGGTTGTTATAGTACAAGTGAAATGAGCAAAGTTAGTCTGAAAGTGAATGTCCGGATGATCCGTCTTCGTTTTGTAGTATTTTCTTTTTTTTTTTGCACGGGTCATCATTGGGTACACTTTGGCATGAGCCCTGATTATCTCCCTTGGATCGAAACACGCAGTAGTCTACAGTTGTCGAGTTGTGACGTTGTTTCGCAAGAGTGACGTCCCTTCGGCAGACAAAACGGTGGGGCAGTTCACTTGCAACGGCATGGACTAAAGTAAACTGATTTAAAATTTGAAGAAATACACTTTAATTCGGAATCAGTTGAACTCCTTGATATAGAAGGAGAAAGTATGGATATTCTCTATAGTCAATATATAGAATATGCCCCATTGTTTGATAAGCCGACTCTTGTGATGCAACGTCACAACTCGGGAATACAGTATTAATTTGAAGCGCAACTCGAATTTTCGAATCGGACCAAAAAGGTATCTTGCAAAACTGGACAACAAGGGGAACCTGTATACCAAATTTGAGAAAGATCTATGCAGCACTTCCTGAGAAATCACGATAAAATTTCATGGGGAAATCCACAATGGTCGCCTGGTGGCTATATTGGATTTTCGAATCGGACCGAAAAGGGTATCTTGCACAACTAGACCCCAAGGGGAAACTATGTACCAAATTTGAGAAAGATCCATGAGGTACTTCCTGAGGAATCACGATAACAAATTTTCATGGGGCAATCCAAGATGGCCGCCTAGAGGACATATTGGATTTTCGAATCAGACCAGAAAAGGTATCTTGCACAACTAGACACCAAGGGGAAGCTGTGTACCAAATTTGAGAAATATCCATACAGTAGTTCCTGAGAAATCTCGATAAAGTTTCATGGGGAAAACTAAGATGGCCGCCTGGTGGCCATATTGGATTTTCAAATCGGACCGGAAAAGGTGTCTTGCACAACTAGACCCCAAGGGAAAACTGTGTACCAAAGGTGATGGTACGATAAGGCGGGATTTTGGCCTATACGTGGTGCGGTTGAAATCGAAAAAATTAAATGTCCTAAAAATACTTATGTTTTAATGCAACGGCAAGAGAAAATATAAGTACACAATATGTGAAAGTTTTAATGCGATTGCGTTATGATTATAGTTATCACATGAAACTGAAATCCACAGCTTGTGCTATTTCGTGAAAAAGGGTCTAAATCGAGTCCTTCAGACACGCATTCAGACGCGAAGGACCCCTTGAACCAAAACGCCATTTAACCTGGTGTTGTGTGGTAACATTAGATCCCCACTGCTGGAAGATCCTTTTGGTCCAAGGAGTCCTTCATACTAAAAAATGAAAAGTTATGATTCAAAACGTTTGAAGTTTTCGGAAGAAGATTAAAGTGACAAAATAGCCTGTTACAGTAGTTCGTATGTCGTGGTGTAGTGGATACGCACGTTGGAGACAAGCGCCTCGAAATTTTCTTTTACCGAGTTCGAATCCCAGGAGGGCAACATGGTTGCCTGGTGGCCATATTGGATTTTCGAATCGGACCAGAAAAGGTATCTTGCACAACTAGACCCCAAGGGGAACCTGTGTACCAAATTTGAGAAAGATCCATGCAGTACTTCCTGAGAATTCACGATAACAAAGTTTCATCGGGAAGTCCAAGATGGCTGCCTGGTGGCCATATTGGATTTTCGAATAAGACCAGAAAAGGTATCTTGCACAACTAGACCACAAGGGGAACCTGTGTACCAAATTTGAGAAAGATCCATGCAGTGGTTCCTGAGAAATCGCGATAACAAAGTTTCATGGGGAAATCCAAGATGGCCGCCTTGTGGCCATATTGGATTTTCGAATCGGGCCAGAAAAGGTATCGTGCACAACTAAACCCCAAGTGGAACCTGTGTACCAAATTTGAGGAAGATCCATGCAGTAGTTCCTGAGAAATCGCGATAAAGTTTCATGGGGAAAACTAAGATGGCAGCCTGGTGGCCATATTGGATTTTCAAATCGGACCGGAAAAGGTGTCTTGCACAACTAGACCCCAAGGGAAAACTGTGTACCAAATTTAAGAAAGATCCATATAGTACTTCCTGAGAAATGACGATAACTATGTTTCATGGGGAAATCCAAGATGGCTGCCTGGTGGCCATATTGGATTTTCGATTCGGACCAGAAAAAGGTATCTTGCACAACTAGACCCCAAGGGGAACCTGTGTACCAAATTTGAGAAAGATCCATGCAGTACTTCCTGAGGAATCGCGATAACAAAGTTTCATGGGGAAATCCAAGATGGCCGCCTTGTGGCCATATTGGATTTTCGAATCGGACCAAAATAGGTATCTTGCACAACTAGACCCCAAGGCGAACCTGTGTACCAAATTTGAGAAAGATCCATGAAGTAGTTCCTGAGAAGTCGCGGTAACAAAGTTTCATGGGGAAATCCAAGATGGCCGCCTTGTGGCCATATTGGATTTTCGAATCGGACCAAACAAGGTATCTTGCACAACTAGACCCCAAGGGCAACCTGTGTACCAAATTTGAAAAAGATCCATGAAGTAGTTCCTGAGAAATCGCGGTAACAAAGTTTCATGGGGAAATCCAAGATGGCCGCCTTGTGGCCATATTGGATTTTCGAATCGGACCGAAAAAGGTATCTTGCACAACTAGACCCCAAGGGGAACCTGTGTACCAAATTTGAGAAAGATCCATGAAGTAGTTCCTGAGAAATCGCGGTAACAAGAATTGTTTACGGACGGACGGACGACGGACGGACGGACGACGGACGCCTGGACGACGGACGGACGACGGACCACGGACGAAAAGTGATTTGAACAGCCCACCATCTGGTGATTGTGGGCTAAAAAATGTGATATCATTTCAACGGAAGAGAATTACAGAAATCATTTATTTTATTGCAACATGGTGAGGATTATGCTCTTTCTGAAATTTAAAACGAATTAACATGAAGTAAATGTTTAGCTTTGTACACTTGAACTTATGCAGTGAAATAAGATGAACCTTCCATGCCACTAAACTGACATTTGCTTTCAAACCCTGCTATATAATATTGTCAAGGACATTTATTAGCTCATAGTGGTCATAAGTCAAATCTTGGTGTTTGATGAGTCATACTTTCTTTGAATCTGTGCAATCTTTCAATAACTTAAGAATTTATTACTCATCAAATTCATCAAACTTTTTTCTTCATCTGGTGTTATGCCATGGTCCATTGCAACGCTATCATCAGTCCATAGTCAAGTTTGCCCCAAAAGAGGACATTTCTATATTATAGTTATGTTGCTCCAAAATCTAGTAACTTGGAAGAGGGACGCGATGAACGACAAATTCCAAAGAATACAGGACGTTTTTACTGTTTAGTCAAGGATTCAGTCGTTGCGAACATTTCCAACTACATGCAGATGGGTATTGGGAATATTGACCAAAATGAATCTATATCCTTTGAACAATGACATCCCTGTCAAATACTGCAAACAGCCGGAGTTGCATTTAACGGATCAAAACATTTCTGGCAAATTGGACAGTTTTGTGAATATTTTCCCGTAAAATCTTGAATCTACAAAGGTTTTCTTATATTGTTGAACTTTGGTCCGCGCAATCTACATGTATTGGCGCCCTTGCTCTGTGCCAAAACAATTGCCAAGGCATTAATTATGCAGAATCGAGGGAACACCAATGCTAATCGATCGCACATATCTTTTGAACCAGTGATGATTGTTGTATGTTCATCCCTTCCGTGCCTGAAGGGTGACGGTGGAGTCATAATGCCTCCAACAACTCTCTATCCTATCTCCGACAGGATACACAGCTGACACACTGTGACTTTGTTGTTTATCATATTCGGGAGAGAGAGAATTAAGGTTTAACGTCGCATTCAGCAATATTTCAGCTATATTGCGACGATCAAACAGAAATCTAAGTATTCAATTCAACAACTCCGTGAACTAATGCGTTAAAACGGGTACAAACATTAAAATTTGTACAACAAACCAATCTCTCTCAAATAATCTAAAATACAATCATCTTTTACTCGGCTAGAAAGATCTTCCAGCGTAGTTGTTTGATAAAAAGTATCTCTTAAAATCATATTCGGGTCATTTTAAGCCTATTTGTATAAGAGAGAATTAATTATTAATGTCGCGTTCAGCAATATTTCAGGTATATAGCGACGATTAAAGAAAATTCCAAGTGTTCTAACAAAAACAAGTCAACAACCCAGCAATCCAGAAGCAATCAGCACAACACAACAAAATGAACTCTTGAGAAGAGTATCGTGGGAATATTCATAAATTACCAGAAAAGGGATGTTTTTCTCATTTTGTCTTCAGAAGTTTTTTTTATTTTGGCGAGATAAAACTGGACAACAACCATTCTATTCCACATCAGTTTATTATTTACTAATTCATCATGCATTGTTTTTCGAGAAAAATCACATTAATAAAGATCTGAAAAATCTGAACGTAAAACCTATGGAAAATACCTTTTTGGGAAAGTGACGTCATCAGAGCGACCATCTTGGAATTTGTTACAACTTCTGGTAGAGCTTGACCCAGGAGTATGTTGTGATAAGCTTCAGTCCGCTAGCTCAAAAACAATATTTAGGGAGTGCTGAAATAATCCTCCACCGAGATTCATGGTCCGTTCGTCTTCATGTCGTGTTTCTGCGTATCATCTCTTATCACCATGCATGCCATGGTTAGATAGTGCAAAATGGAGATATTCTCCCGCTTTGTCCGTAAAGTAGCCTCAAATGAACCATTACAGAAAGTATATGATTGACTGGATGCTCTTCAAATTTTAGGAAGAGAATTAAGGTTTAATGTCGCGTTCAGCAATAGTTCTGCTATATAGCGACGATCAAACAAAATTCTAAGTATTCAAGTAAATAACTCAGTAAACTAATGCATTATAAAACATGAAAATACATTAAAATTTATACAACAAACCGATCTCTCTCAAATAATCTAAAATACAATCTTCTTTCTCTCGACAAAAAAGATTTTCCAAAGTAGCTGCTCGATAAAATTTATCTCTTACAAACTTAAACTCTATACAGTCGATAAGAATATGTTTCACCGTGAGATCTTCGTGGCATGGAATATACCTTGGGACTGGCTCTTTTTTCAGCAAATGCTTGTGAGTTAATCGTGTATGGCCCATTCTACATCGTCTAATCATGGTTTGATCGAAACGTTTCTGGCTGTTCAGATGAGCATAGCCTACAGTTTTTCTGAACTCGTGAAGTTTGTTATAATCAATTGTATTTATCAGCCAATCTCGTCAGATCAAGACCGTCAGACCGAAGTTAAGCAACGTTAAGCTCGGTCAATACTTGGATGGGTGACCGAGTGCTGTACTGGCTGGACTGACCAGTGTCCAGGGTAATATAAACTGTGAGCACTCTCGTGTTCTGATACATGTAGGCACCGTCGTGATATGACTGAAACAAGGTTGAAAACGACGTTAAACCCTACTACTCACTCACTCACCTTCGTTAAACTAGATTTCTTTCGGATTAAATTCCTGAAGCCTAACATTCCATCGGGTACCTATCTTCGCAACCTCTGAGACACATAGGGGTTCTTCGCAGCCTTTCGGGCAAATTGGGCAAGTTTGAAATGTATCTATTACAAGCGTCTGGTCCGTCATTCATAATTCAGCCGTCGTCCATTAGAGAATATCCGCGTCCATAATCTAAAGACCTATTCCATATTCCATATAACAGTATTAGCACCAAATTCAAAAAGACAATCATAGTATACATAAACATAGGCTTGTTTCCTGGGGGCGGTTATATATCATACGAGGTTAGAGAGCTAATTCCAAAAGTAGCACCACTATGATGGAAAAACAACCGGTGGTCAGGAATGAAACTTTTTGGAGAATGAAAATTTTTTTACTTCAATTTCTTCATTGCCAATTGTGCATTCTTTCAAATTCTCTCTTTCGTGTCTCAATGTTCACAACACATAAATATCAAGATTGAAACCCTCCACTCGTGATGGGAATGGAATCATCTATATATTAGATGATACATCAACTTTGATTTGTCCTTTTCCAGCATAGCTTGTTAATTAACCCCGACTTATGCGATTTCGGACCTAACCTTGGGGGCTTAAATTTGAAGAAAAATGTTTTGTTGGCATCCTACAGACATTACACGGTACAAAATATATTCATGCAGACAAATGCACAGAATTAGAAGAAAGGAGTCAAAAATACCATCCTGATCATTTTAAATTTTTACGCGGGACCTTGTCCATTCGAACTCAAACGATTAAACAAAATAAGCTACGCTGTTATGAACAGACTTGGGTTAGAATATATTCGTGATCACACAAAACCCACTCACGTATACATACAGGTCCCTTTTAGATGAAAGCGCCATCGGTTGTTGCTTCAAGCAAATGATACTCTTCTCATATTGCTAATGGTTGTCCATACTATTTATGCAAATGAAAAGTGAAGGTACTCGTTTGAAACAGGGCCCCAATGAGAGTTTTCGTTGATTGAAAGCAACATCTTGTCGGACATTAGATAAGATCTCATGAGATAAGATCTCATGAAATAGTTGATTATGGATTATTGACGCGAAACAGTTATTTGGACGCCGGTTGGCTACTGAATGTCAAATCTAACGCCCAGATATTTATCACAAACAGTCCAGATTGATGTTATTGTCCCGTACATTTGCGTTTCGTTTCAAACTTATTGAGTAGGCTTATGAATATCCCGGTAAATCTTGGTAAATGGGATTATGCGATACGGTAAAAGGGTTTATTAAGATTCCAGACAGATGAACTTGTGAGGCATAATCTTTAATTCCAGCTCGATCGATCCTAAGCATATACCTACCCGAATTGTTTAGCAATGTTGTTTTCGCTTCGCTTGGATTATTTCGATCGAGATAGAAGTATTGCAAATCTCGAGAAGCTGCCTTAAGCAGTTACATTCAATGTCGCTCTCGTAAGATCAGAAGACAATGTATACCAATTATATTTTTCATGATGCTGGTTAATGATAACTAATTTTAAAATACATTTATGGATTGAACTTCTAACAGCTTGGAGTGGGTGTTGAGAGTATGCATTTGGCTATCCAGCCCGCAAATGCTTTGAGAGAAGAATATTGATTCATATAAATATCTCATACTAGACGAAAGAACGCGATCACTGGGAATGATCCTCTTGTCTCAGTCTCACTGATAGAGGTTTCCAATTCGACATTCTCTATACAGCAGTTCAAAATAACATAACGCGTTTCACTCTTCCAACGAGTATTCTTCTAACGGTAATAGTTGTAGTACCGTCTTGTCTACTAATTCCATTTAGAACGTGATTAACATGTATATGCGATTAGGGACCGGTCAAAATTTATCGGAGGATAGGGGGGGTGCATTGAAAAGATATAGCTAAAAAAAGTGCCAACCCCCGTCGCCTCGAGTGATCTTTAAAAAAGTTATTGCCCCCCTCTCGGAGTCCTAAAAAAAGTTCTGACCCTCCCCCCTCCCCAATGGGGCTTCCAAAAAAACTCAAGACCACCACCCCCTCCCCCATCTTCGCAAATGAGAAGCAAATTCTATTTAATGGTTAAAAAACAGGAGATTGTGCGTAAATGGTGCATTAACTCATATTTCCTTTGAATATTAGCTACCTTGGAGCCTTACAGGTATTTGTATACTGGACATATCATAATCATGACAACAAAATGCCACTTGAATCAATCCCACCATACTCAGAGTAACTGTGTGTAATGTATTGGTTTCTAACTGTAATAAATTGTGAACATGAATCATGCAAAGCACAGAGAACCCCTTGGGCATGGAGGTAATTGAATAGGGCCCTGGTAGATGAAGGAACGTTTGATGGCAACAAGCAATTGATGACAAATTGAAAGCTTATGCATACATGTATGTGATACAAGTTGGGTTCTTCAGCATATATGGTAGTAACCTAGTTTGACCACTATTTTGACCTAGTGACCCCCACCTCAAAAAAAAAGGTAATGAACAGATGTTTGTACATGATATAAGGGTCGAATAAGTGAGGCAACACGTCAATGCTGATTTCATATAATGGTTTCATATATTGGTTTCACAAATTTCAATCATCGCATACACCAGGAAACAGCTTTACCAAAATGACCACAAAACAGCCAAAAAAAACGCAATATACCCCGATAACAGAAACCTGCTTATCGTAATCTATCGACCATTCTTACGAACTGATTTGAACACATATCTCAAGCTATTCTTACAGATATCAAGCAGATTACGCCATTACAGTTAACATTGTTCTGTTGTTGTTGTTGTATTAGAATTTGCTAAATTTGCATGTACCAAACTTTGCCTACAATTACGCCGCATATCTTACATTAAAGTACGTCAGACTACTCAAAGTGTTGAGGCTTTGAGGCAAAACATTCTTACAAAACGAAATAGACCAAAATATATGTTTACCTTTTATGGTAGACCTCAAAACCTTCAAAGATTTCACACCAGAACTTCTGTGCTTTCGCACAAATTGTTTTCATGTTCGCCACAACACTAGCCACAACACAATTTCAAAGTCCATGTAAAAAATAGACCAGGAACCGAAAACGGACTAGCAATTCACACAATGTGGGTAACTGACTTCTGCAACGCATTTCGGCCATTACAAGAGAAAAATACCCCCAACAACGCTTGGGGCACCAAAAAACAATTGTCCCCCCCCCCATCAAGTTTAAGTTGGCAAAAAAGTAAGCACCTCCCTGATTGGATCAGTAAACAAAGTACGCACACCCCTCCCGAACCACAAGAAAAAACTTCTTGCCTCCCCCCCTGAATTGCACCAGCCCTCCCCCCCTCCGATTAATGTTGAACTTTAAAACAAAAACAAAGGCCGATGATATCTCTAATAAATAAATTTACCGTTGATCCGACTCCGTCCGAGTTTCAATCGCCAGCAGCAAATGCAAATGCTCAAATCCACTCGGCCACCCCAGCTTACAAGCGGAATGTAAGTAATATGTCCGAACTACCTATTTGTGGGAGCTGATGAGGCCGAGTGGTTATGGGCATTGTATATGCCATGTATATGTATATGTCAACTTGGTGTCGAACTCCGGGAGCGCGGGTTCCAATTTTCCCAGTGGACTGACCCATCCTGACCCAATGCGCGCCGAAATTTGTCACGTCCATAATTCGAAGACTTGAATTTGGGGACATATCACGAATATGGTGGATGATTCGCCCCCGTCCCACTTTTGGTTCTTGTGATGTTTTCGGAAATGTGCAGTCTTCACATTTGTCTGTGGGGTCTTGTGACTTCTTGTCAGTACGCCGGCATCGTTTTCCACCACCCTTTTAATGTTACGTTTAATTGTTGGCATTAAAGTAGTCCGTAATTGATCTCAGGGTGAAGATAATCAATGTCTCAGTGTACTTTCAGTCGAAAAGCCCTGCAAAATCTGATTCATTTTAATGTTTTCAAACATCCAGAATAAACTACATGTAGTGCCAAAAAAGTATATAATAAAAAGAAAATCAAATGCTTCTTGACGAATACCATAAATTTTTCATCTCGTGGGATGAGAAAACTCATGAAAATACAAATTCTCTCGTCCGAATAGATGAAATATTTATGGTATTCCTCAAGAAACAGTTGATATTCTTTATGTATCTGTTTCATAGTCTGAACGTCTGGACGTGTTAATCCTCTAGTTCTTCTGCTATAATCTTGAATCATAATTTCAAGAATATAACGCGGCGTAGTGGGCTTTGAGGTAGAACGAATTGAACAACCTGGGGGAAGCATCACAGCGAATTGTGTTATGTTCCTTGTATGAATCTTGTCCAAGACACTTGTCAAGGCACAATGATTATATGGGAATGCTCCAAATGACACTAATTTATGTCAGTAAGGAACGACTGAGAAATTTGTATTATATTTGCATTTTTCATAGGCGTCAGCTGGCTGCTAAATGCTTGATCTGTTGTTTGTATTTCAATTAGATATCAGTTGGGAAAAACATTTAATCAAATGTTGAGTAGCACATGCTGTTTGACAAAACATATATGAATGCTCGCTCGCTAATGAAAGACAAACCGTAGGCTTGTGTTTCAATTTCAAGCTGTTCTTGTCTATTTCATCTTTACTTGCAAATGCATCTGCTTTGTCAATTCATCACAGCATTATCAAGGGAAAAAATATCGCGAAAACTATAATTAGACTACTCCGGAAAACCTGAATACGACCATGCTGATTAACAAGGGCGAACCTCAGGTGGTCCTGCCTAATATGTTTCTTTTTGTCACTCGTTTGTCATATAAATCTAAGTCAAATATCCGCCAGCATGGGATACATTTGCAATGAATTGTAGTCGCGGTTTCATTAGTGTAGTTGATTTATAAGCGAGATAAATTGAGCGAAATTGAGCGTTTTTCTCTATTCCGTCCAGCATTCTATAGTCTGCCCAACAGTTTGATGGGAATTGATAGAATGGCGTCTGGGCAATCAAGATCCATGCCTTTAAAGCAGCAAATATGCTTTGAGATTGTCCAGGTCAGACGCTTTCATGCCCATTTTGCGGAATAACCCCCTTCAAATAACCTATGCCGGTAAAAGTAGAAGGCAATTATCTAAATTCTAATGCACGTGTTTTAATCCGTTCTTCGTTAATATTCGCATGACTTCATGGTTGTGGTACAAGTTTACGTGCACAGGTCGAGGATTGCGCTAAAAATGACTCTGAATTACAGATGTCAAATCGTTTTGGGGATCTAACTTGCTTCGAGCCAGAATATATCTTTTTTCTACACTTCTTGTTCATGACGTGAGTAGTTTTCTGCAAGCAAGCAGCACCGCGTACAGAAAGCTCTTTTTCTAACACCAGTGTAACGTTTACGTCGGACAATATTGACGGGGAAATTCTTCTGCGAACATGGGATATGACGCCTATAGGTGACCGAAGACGTTCATGCTTTTCACTTTAGAGAGATCAATGATTTAAGACCATCGGCAATAACCAGCATCGCCACGCAACAAGATGAAAGTTCGTTCAAGCCATGCAATATGTACACGGAATTTGTTCATGAACGTATGCTGGTACGTTAGATTTGACGGGTTCCATAGTTGTGTGTAGATGATCTTGTATAGTTCTGCTTTAGCTCTACATTCTCAAATCACACTCTCTTTGTTCACAAGTTCAAATATTGTGACAACGTTGGCGAGAGTTTAGGATCCACAGAAGCTACCTCATGCAAATGTGTTTAATTGAAGCACCATTTGCGGTGGAATTGAAGCAATGTCAACAAATAGTGATGGCATACAATGTATGAGGCCGGGCCAAGTTCATAGGCGGTTCACCACCTCAGTATTCTTCGGGTGAAAATTCATAAAATGCCAAAGAAAGCTTTCCACAATATACAACGTCACGTTACATGCACAAATTACCCTTTGTTGTACATTAACGGGACACTTGCTTGTCTTCTCTACAAATTGATTGGACAATGTATGTGTACACATGTAGAGCATACACGCTGATTTCTATGTAAGCATGCATGGCTAACGCTATATTTCTGTTCAAGTGTGATGCAGTCAGATTTGAGGAATAGTTTTTTTATTGACTGACAAAGTAGGTAACGATCGAACTATCTCTTGTGAGAAGACTAATGTGGGGATTAATAATAATTTGACGAATAGCTGAACGTGAAATGACATTTCACAATCTGTATTATGTAATCTTCATCGCCAATTCGTTGCTTACATGTGGGTAAAATGGCGGCTACGAGGATGTAACGGAAATTGAGTTCTCGCAGTTTTTCTTATCAACGTGTGCCTTCTTTGTTTAGAAGATTCGACAACCAATTACATCAAATAATTACTTTCGAATTAAATGTGCATTCCTAGACATCATTGAAGAATTCGAAAATCGTGAAAGAGGTGCTTTTTGAATCCACTTCTGATTTGTTGGGTGATTATTTACATATGCATGCAGAGGAACACGTACTGTAACAGAAGCTTGAGCTACGTATTTGTATTAGGAGCTAGACGTTTTGAGGTGATCATTGTTCTAGCTTTCATGCAGTTATACTGCGTAAGTCCTGCCCAAACTGTAAAAGTCGCCTCAGCTTCGTGCAATTTATCAATGTATAAAGACAGAATGTCTGCAGTCGGTTCCTTGAGAATTGATTATTATTCTCTGGTTTATTTTCAAATTATTGGGTCGAAATTGTCTTTTCATTCGAAAGCTATTTAGTGTGAAAATGATAATTTTGGACATTTGTTTGAATCTCAGTTGACGCTATTACGGAAAAATGGAAATTCCTAATCCAGCTGGGGATCTGACTAATATTTAAACTTTCTGTTCCAAATGCTGTTGGAAGACATGCGTCTGCTATATTGGATCAAGTAAACGAAAAATGGACGTACATGTTGCCGGTTGAAATGACTAATTCAAGCGGTATCTGCCGTTTTCAGTTGTAACCGTTATCCAACGTGAAGAAAGTTCTTTTGTCTCAACGTGTGGGGTATGATTTCGCCGATTGCACGATATGTAGTTTAGTCCTGCTATATTCCTCTCTCTAACATTATAATGTCTTTGTTGTCTACATAAATTAACCCTTTGATAGTGCCGCATAGATTCTGCAGTTTTGGCATGTCATAAGTATATTATCTCAGAGCGTTGGAAACGTTTGGAATGATATATTTCGCCGGCGCTATGAAGTTATCAAGCTACCGAGGGGTTTAGGGTACGTATCGAATCTGACCTTAACTCGTGTGAGTCAATAGCTCCTGGAATAACGTCAGTTTCTGCTAAATGATTGATGCGCAGTGGAGCAGACGTATTTTCTGTGGCTATAGTTGACTTCTAATGAACGTTATGTATGGACTTGTCGCTTGCTTCTGACCAAATATCTCGATTCACGGGTGTACCCTGACATCTTGTGCCTATTTTGAATGCAATGATATAATTGGGCATGACATGCATTTGTAGGAGAGTATATACATCCGTTTCGCCAATTAAATAAAATTACGTTTTGGGAAAATGGATTTTATTCGAGTTTAGTTCGCTCGAAAAAATGCCTATGTTAGACTGTTCAGATTCTGTGCCTTTCCTTTCCAAGTTTTGTCTAAGAAACGTGTTGATGCAAGTGAAACGACTCATCAAATTTCCAAGTGAAAAATAAACAACAACATTTTAATACTAGAGGCCTCGTCACATTTGATCTCCGCGGCCTAGTTTTAATTTTCTATTCTTTTCACAGCATCAACGTGTACTATGGATACATAAACTTGATATCGGACTCGGTTCGCGCTAGAAGATGGGGTGCATTGTTTATGTTTTTTCTGCTAAATCAGTCAATGTGGCTGTGGCAATGGAAAATCTGATTTTAACACCTATTTATTTTCAAAGGAGACATCTTTATTTTCATTGTCTCTTCACCACTTTTTCGTTGCCATTGTTGTTTTTGCTTTTGTGCATGTAGCTTATTTTCACTTGATGCATAGAGGTGGAGTAAGTCAATCGTATGCATAGTACGTGTATGTGACTAGGTCTCCACCTAATAATCTGATAAACATGTGTAGCAAATTTTAATATTCCAGCTGTATAAGGATACCAAAGATAAACGTTGGTAATATCATTGTTAAGTTATTATATATGGAATAATAAAAAATACAGCTTCTTCTACTGTGAAACAACTGATGTCCTTGCTTAGTAGTTTCAGAAATATTTTGTCATGCATGTCAGCAGGTGGCGCTACATAAGGACCCATGTGGAAGAAACGCAATCCAAAGTCACATTAATTGCCGTAAAATTTTGTTCATACGAATTTTTAGAAAAAAAACATTCTCGCTTTCTCGTTCGTAAGATGGCCCCCAGGGTACGCCACCAGGTGATGACGGGCGGGTGTGGATGAAACAAACGGCAAGTTACTTATGGTGACAAGGTATGCAAACACTAAATTCGATAGGAATCGGTTGGCTGCCCTCAGGACAGGCTCCATCTATGTCGGATGTAGACCAAAAGCAATCCAAGTTGACAATTTGTGGCAAAGTATCTACATACAAAATTTGAAAAAAACAAATCCAGTGGTTGTCCTGATTGTACTTTCAAGAAAGGAAATTTCAAGTTGGCCTAGGTGGCGACAGCTATGTGCGCTTGTGGGTGAAACGCAATCGCGTGGTATTTCAATTTGTCCCCCAGTTGGCTCCACCTATGGGCGTATGTGGACGACTCTGGTGACAATATAAGCATGTACCAGAATTGAACAGAATGCCCATAATTTACTTCTGATAGTAACATATGTATTGCATCTGGAATATATTTTAATCTAAAAATCACCACCAGTAACTATAGGTAAATCAACATCTTACCGACAATATCGGAAATACTGGAAAGGCATGCAGACAAAGCGATTTCCGCAGTTTTCATTCCTGCTAAAACCGCCATAATTGCCTCGTAAAGATATCACGTTGACAACGGTTATCTTGTCATAGATTTTTACCGATCTTCGTAAGGCCTTGTCCTTATAAATCACAATATTTTACTGGACGAACTGACAATTTATGAGTTCACAGTGCATGGTGTTTTCTAGAATATTATGTTCAATTCAGTACTCAATCGGTGTCCTCAACGGCTGTCTATCCGGGGTATTTTAATTCGGTTGATGTGATCAAGCATCTATGTTGGGGTCGTTTTTGTTTCGTGCTACATTAATTATATTTCACTACATT
The DNA here is from genome assembly GCA_036873755.1 of Hanleya hanleyi. Lineage (NCBI taxonomy): Eukaryota > Metazoa > Mollusca > Polyplacophora > Lepidopleurida > Hanleyidae > Hanleya > Hanleya hanleyi. Next base: position 18,674 of record JAVTVY010036745.1, on the reverse strand, counting down.
CGGACGAGTGTGAAACTGACTTCTTTGTTGATAATAGCATGCTACATCTTCATGCAAAAGCTACAGCAGCATGATAAACCAAAAGTGGGTTTTGATGGGGTGAATAACTGCCTATCAAACAAATGTGCAGCATTGAAAATTCAGAACTTCTTTTGATTCTCGGCGGAACAGTCGACCACAAATTGGACTGTAAAAAACTGTTGTGTGTCATTGTCTACAATAATCTGTCCTGTTCACCCCATATCGATTAGAGCGATATGCAAGACGTGAGAAAAATTGACATCTGGGGACTAAAAAGCAACCATATGACTACAGAAAAGCAACCCTCGGTACCTTACATTCCGACCCGAGAATACGGTGGATTCTCGGACTTAGCCTTAGTATTTCAGCCGCGCTTTTATTGCGGATGTTCATGTGCAGACAATAAAGTATCCACACGACCCCTAGCACCGGCTCAAGCGGAATTAGATACGCTAGCCCGGGAGTTGTGATGACAGATCAGCTCAAGTATCTCATCTGATGTTAATGGATGAGGATCGTAGGCGTCTGACTGAGTAAAGGTCTCAACATGGGGTAAACCTGGTAAATGCAAGAATACCATGAAAACTAACCTGTAATGCCCGACGTCGTACGGCTTAAATTTCCCATCAAAACAATAAACCTACATATATTTGTCGAGAGGCATGTACAGAGGGCGGGCCTCGGGGACTAAGAGTCCACCAGCAGATACTATCGCCAAAAACATAAAAACAGTTATTCCCTCATTTTTCCAGACGGAAATATTGCAGTTCACTTATCTTCACTTATTGTTTGATTGTGCGTTGAAAATTTTGTCAAACCGACATGGACAGAGCTGAGAGTTTGCCCAAACGCTCTCTGCGATTGATACTTGACTCTGATAGCTCAATCTTTGCTAAAGAAATGTTTCATTGTTTAAAATGGTATTCACTATCTTACAGATATCGTTTTAGGTTAACTGTCTTGGTGTTCAAATGGATTAAAAGTTTCAAATAGGTTAGATCCTTCGTACATTAAGGATCTTCTTATCATTCATTCTCTGAAGATAAATAACTCCTTACGCTTCATTTCAATCGATCGGAATTGAAACTATACAATAGTTCTCCCCTGTATGTCGGAAAACCAAGCACTTACAAAGTCTTAAAACATCTTGAAATAAATTTTGTCCAGAGGAATTCAAAAGCTCGCATTATTTTTTTAAATGTTTCATTCATGTGATTCATCTCCAGGTACCAAAATATATTTATGTTATGTTATTCTTATTGGTTTTAGCCCTCGACCCTCAAGAATAGAGGCTCTTGTCCAGTCGAGACCATCGAGTTTAATTATTATTATTATAATATAAACGGCCTAGCCGTTCATATATCTTCCCCTCAGGACGAAACGGTCCACAAAGTGACGTATTGTGGCAAGTTAACCACAAACCAAGTTTGGAAGCAATTCACTGAGAGGTTGTGATTGTATAGCTACAACGGTGTGGCTTCTATCGCTTTACCGTCATCGTATGGACAGTTTCTGTTATGTTGAGATGACAATTCGAAACCTGTGTGCTTCGCCACTAAGTCTTGCTTTATCCCAACAAAGCGACTTGGCTTCGTAGAGCGTTTAAGTGGTTATAATGCCAGGCGGACAAGACGGACAGCCACCAGGGTGGACGGACAGCGCGATAGCATGATCCCCTAGGTCATATATGAAGATGAGATATAAATGATACACATTTCGTCAGCTCAACATTTGTAAATTCCAAATGCCCAAATTAAATTAGGCTAAAGTTATTAGCATGTTGATTGCAGATCCTTCTTCAATTTCGGATGCCAACTTGTCATAAGGTATATATAGATCTCCTATACAACCTCATCAGAAGAGCTTCAATCATCTACTGTACGTGATAAACGCAGATCTCTTTATTATATTAGTACTGAAAATAACCAGGAATCTTCCAATATTGGTTAGATCACAAAAAGTCCCCGCTCCCGCATTTCACGGTCTAAGGAGACATACACAAATGACGCTTTAGATCTTTGGATGCGGGGGCGGGGGCTTTTGTTATCTTTCTAATATTGGAAGATTTCTGGTTATTTTCAGCACAGTCACGTCGCCAGTTCCGAACCAGAGTCAGTTTCGACACACTTCCCAAAGCATTGCTTTTTCTCACAACCGAGATCACGCAAAATCTTAAAACAGCTGTTGCAATCGAACAAGTTGATCAACCGTCCAATCATGCCTAAATTATATAATGCATTCATTGATTTTGCAGACCCACTCCCTGCCACCCCCGACTGCATCGGTGTAAGTACAAACGCCATGACTTGCCGTCATGAAAAAACAATATCGTTTGCCAGCGTTTTCGGTCAACGTTTTGATGTTTCTTTCCCACATAAAATTAGCATATGGTAATACGTATCTGTTATAAATTCATTCACTCCAGTGTTACTCTAAAGGCTACTCGCCTCATCGTTGACATCAACTGACGGAGCCAGTTCCGAACCACCATCATTCTTAGATGGCCAAGCTGGGTCATACCATGACCTGAAAATGTCTTGCGACTGCAGCGTTCACTGCGTATATTCGTAACTCGAGTGCTGATTAGCATTGCTTTTCTTTCATCTGCTATTCAACGCTAATATAAATAAAGTCTCAGCGATTTAACGTTTTTGTAGTGAGTATAGGCTGATAAATCATCGGAGATATTTCAGTGTCCAATCTATCTTGCCAATATGATCAGCTCGACCATATCACTCTCACCCCTAACTCGCATTCTTTAATGCCAAATGTTAACTTATGACGAGGAAGACATGCAAAACGAAATAGCCAGCGCGGACCCTATATTTGAGGAAAAGTTATGTTGACGATTACATTTGCATACATCTGGGTCAAAGGTCAATGACAAAACGAGGCTGGATCGGAACTGGCGACAGTGGGTCGGAACTGACACCTCTCATTAAGAAAAATAATGTTATATTCCCTACAGTTCAGTTCATCTCCAGCCAAGTTACTTTGTTATTACATTCTATAGGCAATTGTACTGCGACCCAGAAAACCATTTTGCCAGTCAAACTATTTTCTTTTACAATAGATGAAAAATTCACTTTGGTGGGTCAGAACTGGCGCCTTGTCTGTACTAATATGATAAAGCTATCTCGCTAGTTATATCTATGTGATAGGCTACGTATCACGGCTACGACGGAGTTGCCATCAAGGGAAACTTGAGAAGGGCGATATTAATGTCATGCAACTTGAGCAACGATGGAGAAACTGGATTCTCATGGCCTCTAATGTATATGTATATCTGTTAAGAGACCGTATAGGATAAGTACGCCTTGATGAATGAGTGCCACAGATGTTGACTAAGGTTTGAAAAACATAGAATGGTATAAGGCAATCTAAACTGAGAAAGGTTATACGAGGAACTTATTGTCCTCAGTCTTTTTCCCCGAAAACTTGATAGGCCTGTAAGGGAATTTAGGATTGAGGTTTCTGTCTCCGTGTCTGACTATAGTTTTCCGGGAAATATTAGAAAGAAAGCGGATCATTCCAGAAGTGTTTACGTGGATATATTGCCATAATATTGCGCTTGGGATTGCGGTTATATCGCCACCTACATTTTTTTTATCTTTTAAGATGTTGCATCTCCTGGAAGAACAATTCAACGCTGAATTTGGCGACTTATGACGTCTACAGTAATGCGATCTATTTGTCCATCAACGTGGTTTCTTACTGAACCAAACTCAATAAAAAGTTTGGTTTGTGGTAGGCTGTGTTAATAGATGTGTATGTTATGGTTTCGGTGTTGACAGCTAGATATGAAACGGTACTATATTTAAGAAATAAATGTAAGTTTTTCGTGCTCTAACTTCTCAGAAAATGGATAGTAAAACGGAATTGCATATTGGTTTGGTACGAAGCCGCAGGCTGAGTCCTAAACATAAAGGTAATTCCGTTTCACCGTCCATTATCTTAGACGACGAATAAGTAACATTTATTTTTTATTCTAAGGTATCATTTACAAATGTTATTAATGCTAAATTGAAGAATAGATGTGGCGATCGTACTCATTTGAAATACATTTACCTCTGACAACAACTCTGATAGACCCGTTCAGATCATCTGATCTGGTGTTCCACTGCGGCCGCTTTATTCTCTCAGGCAAAGGGTGTGTATGTGAGAGGATGGGATGCGGTTAATAAAACTCAGGAAACGATATTCCTGTATTTCAGTGCAGAGAAAATGTTTTACTATCGTTTTACTATGGTTTTAAAATTACAGACTTGGTGAAGAATCATTCATAGCAGATTCCAATAATTATCCCATACCGAGCACGGCGTTGATCTGTATGAAATCGAGTGGGTTGCCATTACAGTTTTGCTGACTCCACCCTCAATCAGCGCGTGAGTTTACAGCCGACAAAAAGGCACCACCGATTGATTCTGATGGATTCTGTAAATTCTGGAGGAATTTCTATTGCATGAGATAAGATATACACTCTCCGAAATTTTCTGTCGAGTTGCCAAGCAATCTACCGGTCCATATATCAACATAACTTAGCTAAAAGTGGTGCACCGCCTCCTGTGAACAGCGGTCCGGGTAAAAGCTATCTTGATTGGCAGCTGTCGTCTATGCAATGTTGCGATTCCTGCAGGTGGTTCATTCATAAAATTATTTCGATTGCCACGCCCTCGGATATACAGACCCAGCGAAACGACAAGAATCATGGGAAATCTTTCTATGCTTTCAATGCTAAAGAACCGTCAGGTGCTCTAGAATTATTGTTTACGATGAGCGTTTAATGAAAGACGGCTAGTTCTTGAATGTCGACTTTTGCGCCTATTTATGTAGTTTTTGATCAAACGGGTGACTTATTTGCAATATCTCCATCCTCTGTGGCTCGTATGGCCTTGATCCTCCAGAAAATAATTATTGCTTTACTTGAGGATAATTGGTTGTCTTCAAGGCTACTCCATCCCTTGTATTCTGTGGATAACATCTTCTTTAATACTGTGGAGCTGACGTTCCGTCGGAGAAACTAATGAACATATTTTTTTTTGTTTTTCTTTTCTTTTTAATTCATAGAGTTACATCACTATAGTTTTACACAATTATCAAAAATAATAACAATTACAATATAAAATGTTTATATACAAGTTCGACTATCTATATCAGTCATTCAGTTCATAGAGAGAACCTAAGTGTAATAGTAGCAGTTTTTTTATAATGGATCGCGTGGTTGTTTCCTTTGTCTTTGTTCCCGTCCCTTACACACAGGAAAAAACACTAGCAGAACTGCGACTGAACTGTAGAAATCTGTGCCTGTTACATTGCACGCGAAAATGTGTATCAGTGAACAGGACGACAGGTTTCATTCTGTTGTGCTTAAAAGTCAAAGGTTTCTGTTCTTTGATGATTCCGCATTCTGGAAAACGAGCCCAAAAACCTAAACGTCCCTGTGTAGTTGGCTTCCATATTAAATCCCAAACCACCTATAAACAATGTATACTCCACCTTACTAGCTTACATAAAATCGACTAACTATTATTCTACCATTTAATATTAAATGAGGGCGGTGCCTAATTGACATACTTCCGGATAATTTTCGCGCCTACTATCAGGGGCTGGTTTTTGTTGTTTTTTGTTTTTAATATAATCAACTACTAGTACACCAAGTATTATGTCACGATGTGATAGATCTTAAAGTAGAGGCCAAATCATTCTTCTGACTTCAGCAAATGATATGGTTGCAGCGGAGTTATCTTGATACTGAGGACCGTGTGCACCATAGCCATACAAAACATTATGACTATAATAAACTATCCATATATAACACCCGGCCAAAATGTCACAGACACATTCAGAAATAAAATAGGCATGGCAACAAAGTCCTCGTGTGTTAACAACGGTGTTACCTTGATACTGAGGGCCGTCTGTTCCACTGTCCTACAAAACAAACGATGGCCACATTTAAATAAATGCACAACAACAATAGCACGGCCAAAACGCATATGGCGAGCAGTATTCGGCATAAAATACAGGAAATGGTGATAGCGGAGTTACCTTGATACTGAGGGCCGTCTATCCCATTGTCCTACAAATACTTTATGGCCATCAAACGATAATGTATACGGAAAAAATACCAAACTATTTATTTGTCTATCCACCTATTATTATATTTGTCCAAATATTTAGTTATTTATTCATTTGTTTATTTATTCATTCATTTACTTAATTATATATTGCTATTTATCTTATGCCTGTTGTGGGAGGAAGATATATCAAAGTAACAGAAAACACGAAATTGTACAAACACTACTATTTTTTGTGATACAGGCACAGCACACTGAAGACCACAGACGGACTAGACCCGACCTGAAACAGAATACGGATGACGACAACAAATACTAAATAGCGCCGTGAGTGACATCATCCCAGAAAGACGTCCTGAACTATAGTCTGTCCATTTTAATTAGTCGTCTACTTTGGAGCTTGCCAAAAATCAGTAGTTAACCCTGCAACAATTTTCTTTTTTGCAGCGTGTAGAACAAACTGAACTCTGCAAAATGACTACCATTCCTCCGTGACATGGATAATATATCACGCTTGAAATAACTTTATCATTCCCTCCATATAAAACTCCAGTACAGTTGTTTAGGCACCGGGCCTCAATTACATAGGGAGACGTCATAATGTATTCATACTCATTGGCACAAAGGTCATTAATGCCGAATACAGTAATAACAGGCGGTCCGTGAGAGTGTCGCATATATTTCAAGCCCAGTGAAATTGCCGAACGATAAACCGCACACATCTCTATGACCATACAAGGCATTGTTGACCTTTGTGCTAGACAGCACGAATACATTATGACGTCTCCCTATGTAATTGAGTCCCGGTACATGAAACAACTGTACTGGAGTTTTATATGGAGAGAATTAAAAAGTTATTTCAAACGCGATATATTATCGATATCACGGGGAAATGGTAGTCATTTTGTAGAGATTTATTTGTTATACACGATGCAAAAAAGAAAATTTTTGCAGAGTTAACTGCTGATTATTGACAAGCTCCAAAGTAGACGACTAATTAAAATAGACAGACTATAGCACGGCACACCAAAGACGATAGACGGGCTAGACAAGACCTAAAACAGCAGACGGATAATGATTACAAGAATATCAGCGCCTTGACTGAAAACGCCGCCCAACGAGAACGTCCAGAATCAGAATACTTAACCCTATACCACACCAGACACCATACCCCAGAGATGTCACTGAACTGACGCTTCAACACAGAATATGATCCTTTGACTTTCACGCAATATAGGATGTAGACCTGCCGTCCTGTGCCCCGATACACACTCCAAGCATTGTTACAGGCACAGATTTCTGGGAACCCATCCTGTTCCCAAGGACGTCGTTAGGGAAGTCATCTCGAAAAATCCTGAAGAAGCCCATGGTTCTCCCAGTTTTTTTTTTCTGGACGGCTTTGTGCGTGTTAGAAGCGGTCTGTTTCTGGGGGTTTTTTCTTTGCATTTGGCAGTCCTACTTTGCGTCGTTCTGGTAGGTGTCGCAGGATTTAATTCGTTTATTTCCGTGTTCTTCACTGTGAAGGTTTTGATGTAGAAATGATTCGGAAGAAGATTTTTAGTATTTACCCTCCTTAATATCGGAAATTTGGGTCTGTAAACTCAGTGACATTCAGAGATGATTTCTAAATAGTTAGCGTCTTGATAACCCACTTGATAACGCACCTTTTCAAGCATACCAACTCATACAATAATGTTAAATATAAAAACATAATAGATAAATAAATATATAAATAATTAAACAGCTAGATAAAAAACATGGCAGTGTGACTAACGTCACAGGACCTACGAAATACAGTAGGCATTAGGACTCGAACGCGAACCGAACTCTTGGAAATCCCCACCCCCAGTTGAAATCCTGCCTATATTAAGATGGGCACCGCCCAAGTCAGAATCGCCAGTGATTTTCATCAAAAATCACCAGGAATTTTCATCAAAAGTAGGTCAGCTCAGAACTTGTTGGTAACAGTCTTCTAATGCGCCTTCATTCCAAAATTAAATAACGATCGCCAATTTAATTTTACAATTTTTTAACTAAAGGAAACAGATTGAATAATAAAGGTTCAGTAGATTTCAAGCTTTACGTGTGAAAATACATTTACATCTCTTTAATGGTTTTCAGTGCCCTTGTACAGGATCAAAACAACTTTTTGAATCACATTATTTTCCCAACAATACAAACATTTTTATATATCGTACTATAGTAGAAAGGTAGCATTTATGTAGTTTACGGTAATTCAACTCAAGACCAACACCTTCTATGCACAAGATAATAATGATTCTATGTCATTCTCCTGGGCATAACCGGTACAAAGACGAATAAATAGCGTCTCTACATCACGTTGTTATCTAGATATATGAGACAACACATTTTGGGCATCGGCAATCTGATGAATGTACTATTCCGGTTTTCTTGTTTCACATTATATTCTATGGCGGTTGATCGGTGATTTTCTTCATTGATAAACGTTAAACCACCTCAGCTTCGTTATGGAAACAGCGCTGATTGTTTGAGGGTATATGCAGTAGTTAAGATTAACCTCAGTAATAGGGCCATGTGGCATACAGTGAGACAGGGTATTTTTAGCTGTGGGTAATTTGACCTGAATTTGAAGGCTCAAGCCTGGTGTGGCCAATGTGAAATAGGATACACGTTAAAGGCTACAGTTCACATATATCTATAACAATATACTGAAGTGTTAATTATCAATCTAATTTTAATCAGAATTATTTCAGATCAGAACTTGCTGGTAACAATGCCCTAATGCACGTTCATGCCAAAAATCAAGGTTCTAATGTCAACGGTTCTCCTTATTTTGCCGACGAAAGGATTTGGATGGACTGACTGACTGCCTGACTGACTCATTACCGGACAATTTGCGATCTGTAGCCTACTTCGTAGGAAAAACGGGTCGGCAAGCAGTTAATTTCTTCTGAGGTAGCTGGGGAATACTCTTTCAGCTATTTCAGGTGGGTTCACTTATATGTGTTGTAATTTCACATATTGTGCCGGGTGATTGGTGTAATTACGAATTTTTATTTTTTTTTATTTTGAAAGTGCTGGAACATAAGTGCCCTCAATATCTCGGCTGTTCCAACTACATATCTCAAAACTCGGTGGTCTTTGATGTTTAGGTCATACATATTGGCGAATCTATGCAAGAGTCGGCCTTCACTAACAAGGTAACTCCGCTATTCGATATTTCATTTGATTCCAAACATGTCTCTATGAACTTTTGACCGTCTCAGAACGCAAGTGTTTGGATAATGCACTCTCTTCAATTTACATTAACCAATCTGGACTAGCCTATCAAACTTTTCACCGCAGTCCCAGGACGACTTTCTTGTAAAAGCTTACAGTGACGTCATCATGGCGACCATCTTGGATTGTTTTACATATTCTTGTAGAACGTGACCCAAATATATATTACAGAAAGTTTCAACCCTCTAGCCCAAGGGCTAACGAAGATAAATAGGTGCCGAAATGCCCCCTCCCCCATCCCCCAGGCTAGGACACCCCAAATCGCCCCGGCTTTGTAAGGTTAAAGGGTAGAATAATAACTAGTCCATGTTATATAAAATATTAAGGTGGTGTATGCCTTATTTATTAAGGGAGGTCTGTGATTTAATATGGTGAACAAGAAGACAGCGAGGACGATATTTATACAAGCATAATAGGTTACAAAACAACCACAGGACAATAGATAATTGATGGGTGCATCATGTCAGGTAAAGTAAGGATAATCTAAAAAGTGAGCAGATCTGATGGATAATCAGCTAATCCTCTGGATTATAGACAACGAGTGATTGACGAATGAATCTCAAATAGCTGCATGGATAATGTTACTGATGATAATACTAAAATATGTGAGGAATACATAAATAGTCAAGCGACAAACAATAAATAATAATAAATGTGAGTAATCTATATATGAATGAATGAAAGATTAGCGATCACGATTGTAATCTCCATCTAGGCGGATAAATATGGCCTATGTATTCGGAACATAGCATTCACTGTGTCGGTTGATTATAGGCCGTGTTTTCATTTATGTGAATCTCTTTGTTTTGTCAGTTTGGAGAATAAAAGGTTTGTGAATGTCGTCCCAATTTATCTGGTGTCTTGGGAGATCCTTTAATTGGTCAGAGATGCTTGATTTTCCGTCTGTTATTTGTTCGCTGGATGCCTTGTGTTCCTTGATCAGGACGTTGAGATTTTCTGCTCTGTTTGAAAAAGATAAGATTTCGAAACACGGTTAATAATACAATACAAATATGTTGCATCACGATCATATGGAATAATCCTTCCGAATGCATGTGTATATACAATCCAATGGAATAGCTGGATTTCATGCTGTTGCCATTATACAGAATACTGTCTAGAGCTCATAGATGACGGTGAGGCCATTGACATCTCTCTCCAGCAAACCCTTGTTAGTTTCCCTCATTCCCCAGATGTGAAATAGACAAACATCTTTATTTGGATAATCCGCTATGATTATCAGTTACAGACAAGATATAGTCGCCATTAGGGTGCCATGGCGCTGTCTAAACAATATTTTCACCATAGGGGAATTTGGTGTTTAGGCAGCTCTTAATTATTGTGTTGAAGGAAAAATTATCGGCATTTGCAATGAGGCATGATGATTGCAGGATCAATGTATTTACATGTATCTAGATGGCATGTCTTTGTTGATCCTGATGATTGCAGGATCAATGTATTTACATGTATCTATATGGAATGTCTTTGTTGCAACTCAAAGCGGCTATAACTCTGAGTACACTTTATTTCTAGATTTTCAACTTCTAAAACGTTGATGGCGAAATGCGATTGCAGGAAATGTTATTTCAGGGTCCGCAATTCGTGTCTAACTACTTCCAATTGGGGATTACGAGGCGTTCGATGTTACCTACTAAATATAGGACTAAACTGAGCAGACGCTATCAAGAAGTAAATGGGGTATAATTTCTTATAAACTCATTTGAATCGAAGCAAACATGAGATTTATTGACGGGAATGACAGGAGGCAGCAGGAGGACGGTAAAGGAAACAATTTATTGCTACTGCGCATGGCATCAACCTATAAAGTCACGCCGTATTTGAGCTAATGATATGATGATAAAAGCTAGTTTATCGGTGTCAAAGAAATGGATATAGCATTCTATTTAAAAAGTTCTCTCTGAACTGTGTTTTTCTATCAGTATTGTTTAGCGTTCAGATAACTTGGAGGAGAATTTTTCCACTCATGGATTTTAAACCAAACCTACACCCGATTACTGGCCTTATCGTGAAATTACTTATTGTTTTGAGAAACATCTTTGTAAATTATGAACGATTGTTCACAACAACACACTGATGTACATCGCATTGCCCATTTCTCGTATAACTCCAAGGGTCAGATGCTAGATTATCCTCGCTTTTGTTCGCGTCTAATGTGCTGTTCAGATCATTTGGAATCTCAACGCTCATGTAACTCATGGAAAGGACGACATTAAAGGGGAACAGCAGCAAACCCACGCAGCCCCGGCAAAAACCTTAATAGTTTGACACTGTGCAGTACTTGATTTAAGTGATGACTTCAATCAAATCTTTATTTCGATAATACCCGTGACAAGATTATTGTATAATTTTCGGTACATTGGCTGATTATCAATATCATGGTAGGCGTGCGATCTGCTAGTATTATGTCATCAATTCAAAATAACAGTATACAATTTTTAGATGGATTATCAGACCACGATGGAAAAAAATCTACAACATACCGTAAGCTAAATGTCCCTACCATTAATCTTGAGGGTGAACACAAATCCCTTATCTCCAACGGTACAAATCAGCACACAGCTTCGCAAGTGCATGCACACATAATCACCAGCCCCTATGAACGACAGTCCATACGAAACCCTTCAAAGCCCGTGCAGTTTTATGTTCTTAGAGCTCCATACTTTACAGAACTTCCCACCGTATGTTATCAACATTTCCGATCACATGTCAAACAGTTCCCACCACCGGATGCAACCATGTTCGCCACATGTTACCCCGGCGAAACGGATGAGGGAGATATATTCAAGATGTCGTGCCGTTTTGTGAAACCATACATTTCTGTAAGAAAACCCAGGGTTAATATTGGATGCTATTACATGGTCCCTCTTATTCAAATAAGAAGGACCATTTCAAGTTACTGGGGTGAACCTGGAAATCAGATGGACCCCAGTGGTAACCTTGTCAGCTAGGAAGTAATGGACCTTTTCTGGAGTGTTGCTAGAGACGAATCTCTGACAGTCCTGCAACTCCCGATAGAAACGGTTAAGGAACCATTACAGGCAAGCTTTACATGCAGAGAACTTGTCAGACCAGCTTAAACGTGAATACTTGTACCACCCACATACATGCAATTCCCTTGGATCAACCAGTCAGATAACCACCAGTTACATGTGGTCTGTCTATGGATTTAACATTATCGCATCCGATAGCGGAAACATATACGACCAGATTGAACAGCAAAAGCTCGCGTCACGGCCCCTGTCGGTTTGTCTATGGATTTAAAAAAAGACCGTTCAACAAAAAAACGAGTCATGACCCCTGTCACACTCTTCGCTGGCGCTGAACAGTGAGATATCTACATTCGAGAATGAATCACTGCACCTGGATAGCATTACACAGAAAGTCACCGTTCCTGTTTGTACAGTTCGTCCGGTACTGATCAAATAACAAATAAAAACGGGTCTAATATTTAACCAAACCAGAATAGCACACAACATCTTGTGTCCTGAGCACCTAGGCGAAGAAATAGCACATATGGAGGATGTCTTTGTCCTACCTGAAACTGTTCTGACTAAGGAACCGAAATGAGCCCCGAGATCAAAGGGACCGCCACGTGCCACGTTGAACGATATAGTGCACCATATCATACACATCCTAGCTTTCACAAATTCACTAGATTGTCCATTTGCACTAAAGCACAGATGGAAAATGTCTTCATCGTACATGGAAATTTTCTGACTAGGGACGCGAGATGAGCCCCAAGATCAAAGGGGCAGCAACATGACACATTGAACGATAAAACCATATTATGTACAACCCAACTTTCACGAATTCCCTGCATTGCCCATTTTCACAAAAGCACTTCGAACTACATCTCGAACCAATATTATTTCCACCCCATATCGTACCGAATTACTACATGTTTAACTACATGGGACCTGTAGTAATTCTGTACAACATGAGGTCGTTATAATATCAATTTGAAATGTAACTGGAAGCGCTGTAGTGAAAATGGGCGATGTATGAAAAAATTGTGACAGATTGCGTCTATTAAGTCGTTTTGAGATGTCAGTTGATATGTTGTAGGGAAAATGAAACTTATCGTAATTCTGTACAACAATGGGTGGGAAAATTTTCAATTTGATATGTAATTTCAACTGATGTAGTGAAAATGAGCAATATAGGGAATTTGTAAAAATAACAATCTCAGTAAAATTCTTTGATATACCAGTAGAGATGTTGTAGGGAAAATGGGATAGCTTTTAAAGCTGTATAACATGGGACGTAGATATGAGATGTAACACTTAGTGAAAATGGGCAATGTATGGAATCTGTGAAAGATAGGAGACCTTTAAAACGATGTTGAGATGGTAGTTCAGACGTTTTAGAGGAAGGGGGACTGTAGTATGTCTGTACAACATGGGGTGGGAATACATAAATTTGAGATGTAATTCGAAGTGTTGTGGTGAAAATCGATAAAGTAGGGAATTTGATATAGACTACGGTATCTATAAAATGACGTTACGATGACAACTGAGACGTTACCACAATCATGATTTTTTTCTCTTGGGCTTAAGCACTTGCCTACATGTATCTTACCTTAAATTTTAATGATGTTCAACTTATTGGTTATTTAGGTAATATTATAAGACCACATGCTTCGCTATATCTGGCTTCGCCAGATATTAGATGTTGTCAGCATTGAATATCTGTATATCACCTGGAGTTCTCATGTAAGTATATTTAATTTACGCATGCGTGCAAATATTTACAATTTCATTTGAAATCATTGTATCACCGTAACAGTCTAGTGTAGGCTATATTCATCTGAACAACCAGAAACGTTTCGATCAAGCCATGATCAGGCGATGTAGAGTCGGTCATACACGATTAACTCACGAGCATTTACTAAAAAAAAAGAGCCAGTCCCAAGGTGTATTCCATGATTCCATGCCACGAATATCTCACAGTGAAACACAATCTTAAAATTTATACAGTCGATACGAATATAAGAGATTCTTTTTATCGAGCAGCTACTTTAGATCTTTTTAGTCGGGTGAAAGAAGACTGTATCTTAGGTTATTCGAGAGAAATCGATTTGTTGCATAAGTTTTAATGTATGTATGTTTCAATGTGTTGGATCACTAAGTTATTAACTTGAATACTTAGAATCTTGTTTGATCGTCGCTATACAGCTAAAATATTGCTGAACGCGACGTTAAACCTTAATTTTCTCTCTCTCTCTCTCTCTCTCTCTCTCCAGTCTAAATCTCTGGAGTCCATCAGTTCTATTTTTCATCAACGCATGATCATATAATGCTAAGAGCCATGCCTAGTTACCTGTGACGGATTATCCATGCTTCCAATTAATTAACACCTAACTAAAGGAAGGCTGCTTAGCTGTTTGGTTTGGACAAAATCACATTGTCCAGATTTGTGGTATCTGTAAATATTTAAGTGCGAGCGAGACGACATCTGGAATCCAGCCTTGTTTTATGACGAATTGGTTACACGTATATAACTGTATACCCTCATTTCCTGGTAGCCCGGTGCAGTTATAAATCATATTTTACTTATATTTATATTGGACGAATGGCGGAGTGGGTGTCGTACATGTTAGCGGACAATGCATTTCTATTTGTGTATTTGTGACAGTTCACTGAATAAATAAGGTCAGTTGTGAGTAACAAATACAGACTATAGTACACTATTTCGAGAAAGGCCGAACAGTTCATTCAGAAATGGTTCTCAGACCAGAAGCTCTCATTCGTCTCGTTTTTGTTTTAACGTTTTTTCCTCACACCTCCGATAATTTGAATCGTAATCCACCATTTCTATTTAAAGGTGGGTGTTCTGCCTTCACTCAAATGGCTTCTTTTTCTACTCCTAGTCGAACTGATTGATAGACTTATCTGACAAGAATAAATGCATTTCTTTCGTTGATATATATGCAAAACTTTTCCTGGAAGTTACCTGTCAACTACAAAGAGATTATGGTCGGAATTCTGCCGAAAATAAATTATTAGTTCCAATTTGTACATTAAATCCTCGCACCAGCCGACAACATTTTGCATTTAAGAATTTCAGCGACAGCAGACATGTTCTGCAGAAGTTTTTCATAAAATCGTGGTGTGAGAGTTTTAAATAAACGGAATTTCTAAAAGTAGGATGGTGAAATTAATTTTTATAATTTGACGCATGTTTTCGTCTTACAAACTACTTATTGGTAACCAATTTTTTGAAAGGAAAATCCGGGAAAGTAGAAAACTTTTGTTTGCGCGTTTGTGGTGTTTTTCAAATAAATTAGTGTAAAAACCTGGATGTTAACTCGTCTCTATCTATAAATGTTAGTGTCATACTCCAAATATAATTTCCCGATGAAGCTGCATAAAATATTGACAATTGATAATATCAGATAATGATTTGCCGAACTGTGTCAGTTGACCCTAAGCGGTTCACAGTGCCCGTGTCATTAGTGACAACTATCAAATTTGAAAGTTAATGTCCACACAAGATCCGGTGCGTCACCCAGCGAGAAAACATTTTTTTTCTGAAATGCTAGGGGATCGAGGATCGTGAGGTGAACTTATTCATGGTACACATGTAATGCCGCCACGCCATATACTTCAAGCCGGGGAGTTTCGCTAATCCTTCGATTAAAAGCACAATATATCGTGATTCATTCGAGTGTTCTTTCCTCAATCAAAGAACGATAAAAGATTGACGGGCCGGCATCTCACCCTAAAGCCGGCTGATAGGTGAACTGGGAGTTACGAGGCGTCGCGTTGATAGCATTAGGTCTCGAAATAAATATTACAATGGATCTATAAAATATTACAATGGATTTATAAAATATTACAATGGATTTATAAAATATAACTTGCTTATTATTCGTTAAAATTGTAGTGATGTAAACAGTGGTGTGTGCATATGGATGAAACATCAAAATCTGATATATTATATTCGACAGAGGAGTATAGGCCAGACATTTTTGTACATGTCCACTGATATAACATGTTCGCAATTGATAGACTCTAGTTTATCCTGATAGGAGTCCGACATTCGGTATAAGGTCGTCGTGCCAAAATAATTTCTGCGTCAATACTTCATTCAACAGTTAGCACCAATTCGAAATATGCATGAATAAAAATCTAAGAGAACAGGATAGGTTCCTTCAAGGGAGAAGCGGTCTTGAATGGTAACATCAATCCACCATGATGTTCTGTACGTACAGTCCTCAACACTGACAACTATTCGTTCATCCAAATGAATTTCTGGTCGTTTTCTGGGGTTTAATTTAACACAGTCCCGCTTTAAATCGTTTTCTCATGTATATTTTATTCATATGACATCTGTTTCAGGAATGCATAGCTAATATATCGGGGGAAACAGTTTTAGATAGTTTTAGGCACATAGCAAATGAATATGGTCTTGATGATCATCAAGGGTGAAGCTCAGGTGGTCGTGCCTCATATGTTTCGTGTTGTCTCTCGTTCATTATATAAATGTGAGTCGGGTATCTGCCAGCGTGGGTCCATTTGCAATGAATGATAGCCGAAGTTTCATTAGTGTAGTTGATTTATACGCGACATAAATCGAGGAAACCCATTTTCCTCTATTCTGAGAAGCATTTTAATGGGAATTCATAGCATAGAGTCTTTGCGTTCAGGATTCATAGCTGCAAAGCAGAAAACGTGCTTGGAGACAGTTTAGTTCTGATGTTTTGCCGGCAATAGATGTCGATGAAAGTTTCACGTACCTACCTAAATTTTAATGTGAGTACATGTATTGTGATTAGTTCGTCTTTAGACTCCACGCGACGTCGCCTAATTATCGTCAAACAAGCTTTAGTTTGATATCACCGAATTTATTCGAAATAAAGATGCCAAAGCGATAAGCTATGGAAATTCTACTGGCTCTGGTTGCAATAAGTTTCCGTAGATCTGCTTAGAAGAGAGGTTGCAATTCTTGCTTTCTTGAACCACCATGATCAGATTATCCAACCATCTAGATTCTGTCAACCAAAACGCTCAGATTCAAGGGATGTAATGATGAAAGACCGTAAGCCACTAGGTTTATGTCTCACAATGATAATCACGTAATTGAACAAATTTGTCTGCGAGATATGAGTACTTGTATGACATGGCCTGCCAAGAAGGCATAAACATATGATTGCAATTCAGAATCTCCCTCGGGAGCTGAACATTGTTTAGCAAGGCTGATGATCAGACACCTCACATTCTCACGGTGTTGGTAAGATTATGTCACCTGTATTAGATAAAGTATAGCTGATGCTACATGTATATACAGTAGGTTTGTGATTTGGTAATAGTAACACACCAACGTATCTAGTAATAGGCACCTTCTCGTATAAATAACGAGGTTTAGGTCGACAATGTGCTATCAACCAGAGATCCCCAGGAAATAATTAAGGCGCAGTGGACATAATGTATTTCCAGAGAGCACGGACGGCTTCTCAGATGGGCGTCACATGCTGGTTGAGTCGTTTGTTCTGGCCAAGTACCGGTATGCCAATTTGCAGTGGTAGGGGACCAGTGGAGGCTAGCCAACAACATTAAGTTGTACAAAAACAAGATATTACATGATTGAACGTCATAACAAATTTCCCCTGATAATTTTTTCCATCTGGGTGCAAATCATTCGTGGTCTTTCAAGTGCTAGCAAATGTCAGGTCATCGCCAATACTACCGCGTTGTTCGCCTGCTGTTATTGCTGCTCGTTATACCGACCGCTGAAAATATGTCACCTTCCATGTAGAAGTACTTATCGTAGAAGGAATTATCGTCACAACTTACGTCACAGGTGCGGTGATAAATATTACCTTGCGATTGTGTTAGTATTCCATTAATGCTACTTGGCAACCTATCATACGAGAAGAAACTTGTCTGGTAAACGTATATTTGTACTTGAGCACACTCAAAGCCTGCTGTGGCTTCTCCCTTGCAAGAATCCAGTCTGTGTTCAGTTATTTTATCGTTTCGCCTTATACTTCCATCCGTCCTTCCGTCTCGTAACCTTAAGCTGAGGATTTGTGATCATCGATTCAAGGCCACAGAAATTCTAAATTGAATCTAAACTTGTCCGGACTGTATTTTGAGTTATGTATCGCTCGAAACTTCACAGCTGTGTTTTCCATGTGATTCCGATTTATCCTATTGATTTTGTGTTCCATAGGTCGACGTCAGTCTCCGCTCACTCCTAATAGTTCATGCTTATTGTATCTAGAGATGTCGTCCCGAAGTACCTGGAACCCAGAAGTACATGAAGCCCAGAAATATTCGGGATGGACAGTGATTG